>AWOL01S0204998.1:0-12559 GCA_000715115.1 Nicotiana otophora
CTAACTGAATACATGGAATGATCTCGAGGACCGAATGTACGATACTCTTCGGATAAGAAATTAACAGTACAATAAAAATAAAAAGACTTCAAGGGACTGTGACAACCAAGCAGCTCTACCTTGAATACTTGCGATCGCACTTTAACTTTGTCCTAAGCCGATATATCCAATACATGGATCTGCACAAAACAATGTGCAGAAGTGTAGTATGAGTACACCACAGTCGGTACCCAATAAGTATCAAGACTAACCTTAGTGGAGTAGTGACGAGATATAGTCAAGACACTCACTAGTCTAATAACCTGTGCAATATAGTATACAAAAATAATAGAAAACAAATAACAATGATGGCAACACTAATCAACCAGTGATATACACAGCATGGCATCAAGAACACTATTAATATTGTTCAACAAATAATGAGTACAAGTACAACCAATTAATCAAGTCCTTCAAATATAAATCTTTCGCCTATATGCTTTTCAAATAATAATCTTCAGGATATAATACTTTTCAATAAATATATTTCGAATATACTCCCCTCAAATAAATATCTTTCAAATATAATTCTTTCAAATAAATCTCTTTCAAATATAATTCTTTCAAATAAATATCTTTCGAATATAATTCTTTCAAGTAAATCTCTTTCAAATAAATATCTTTCGAATATAATTCTTTCAAGTAAAAGTCACCATGTGACACCTCATTTAACTTTCTTGGTATGAGAAATATATTCACTATATCACATCAAATGGCACAGAAATACCTTCGTGCACTTGTCTCATTCTCACCCAATGTATATATGTAGATCAAATCAATTGGCACGGCAACACCCTTCGTGTATTTATCTCTTTCTCACCGTACTTACATATAACATTATCAACTAGGTGTGGGAAATACCAATAACAATAAAAGAAATAAAGTGGGAGGCACACAGAAAGCAACCATGACTACAAGTCACATAGAAAACATAGGTGCACAATAACATCTCAAGATAAAGGCATGAGTGTATACACAACAAAATGATATCACAATATATTGTATGTCTCTCGTCCTCGCCTACACGGAAACACCCTTCGTGCCATGAATATATGATAATATAAAAATAATGGCACAGCATCACCCTTCGTGCTTTACTCTCATCCTCACGTGATAATATAAAAGAAATGGCACGACATCACCTTTCGTGCTTTTACACTCTCAATGGCACGACATCATCCTTCGTGCTTTACACTCTCAAATGGCATGGCATCACCCTTCGTGCTTTACACTCTCCCTCACATAATAATATAATTCAAATGGTACAGCATCACCCTTCGTGCTTTACACTCTCAAATGGCATGACATCACCCTTCGTGCTTTGCACTCTTCCTTACCAAGTACATGTATATCATTAACAAGCAAGGTAGGAAGCATAAATAACATCAAGAAGAGTGTTTAAACCACAACACAATACAACAATTCATATCACAATTTTCCACTGACTATAATCAAGTTCCAAAGTTACAACCAAGTCAATTAATTTCTCAACAAATAGCCCAAGGCTCCACACAACGTATATAAATCCTCAAAACAATCAACAGAGTGAAAAATACTCAATATAGGGCAACACCTTTATTAATCCAAATTCTTGATAATTATATTAACTCCTCAATTTAAATTTATTTAATAAATATTTGCAGATAAAGATTCCATCATGAATTTAACTCCAAGAAAAATATCAAATCAACAAACACACGGAATTCACATAAAATCCAGGTGACAATAACACCAAATTATTAAATAAAATACAAACTTGACAAATAAGGAATGAGACGTGATAATTCATGGACTTACTAAATGCCAACAATTATCCAATTTAATTCTTAAAAATGCCTAAAACCTTAAACCAATAAAATTTGCACATATAAGCCGGAGTACGTACTCGTCACCTCGCGTACACGGCTTCCAATCACACAATTTCCACATAAGACTCAATGCCTAAGGGGTAATTCCCCCACTCAAGGTTAGGCAAGATACTTACCTTTATGAAGTCATGCAGATATTCCAAAATTGCCTTCTTGCTTGAATTGACCCCTGGACAGCTCAAATCTATCCAAATTAATTATATAACTTCATTAAAATTCATTGGAAATAATTTCGGTTAATAAAACGTTGACTTAAAATTTTATTATAAAAAGTCAACCAAAGTCAACGCGGGGCTCGCCTCTCGAAACCCGATATAACTTTTACGAAATCCGAACACCCATTCTGATACGAGTTTAACCATACCATTTTATCGAATTCCAATAACAAATCGTCCTCTAAATCTTGAATTTTTATTTTTGGAAGATTTTGCAAACAATCTTGATTTCTTCCATTTAAATCAGATATAAATGATGAATATAACCATAGATTCATGAAATATAATCACTTTAGGATATAGAACACGTACCCCAACCAATATTGTGAAAACTCTCTCGCGAATCGCCCAAATCCGAGCTCCAAAAATTCCAAAACGAAATGGCAAAAATGACCAAGTTCAATCCTTATGTTTCTGCCCAGTTTCGCTCCTGTAGAGTGCTTCCACGCCTCTGCGTGCTCGATGTTGTGAGAAAAATCATGCTTCTATGAAAGTGTACTGCCCAGTCGACCCTCGCATCTGCGGAAGCATTTCCGCTTCTGCGAGAATCGCAGGTGCGAGGCAATGTCCGCTTCTGCGCGCATGGCCGCTTCTGCAGTTTCCTTTGCGCTTCTGCGCACCAGTTTCCGCTTCTGCGGCCTTCTCAGCGCCCCCCCTATTCAGTTACTTCATCGAGAAGCATCTCGCTTCTGCGATGGTCGCACCTGCGCCCATAATTCCGCAGGTGCGATTCCAATAGCTGCTGCCATTTTCCAGCAGCTTCCTTCAAGTCCAATTTGCTCTGTTAACCTTCCGAAATCCACCCAACGCCCTCAGGACTTTAACCAAATATACCAACATGTCCAAAAATACAATACGGACTTAGTCGAGGCTTCAAACCACATCAAACAACGTCGAAAGTACGAATTGCACATCGAATCGAATTATGAGTTTTCAAATCTTCCAACTTCTATATTGTATGCCGAAACATATCAAATCAATCCGGAGTGACTTCAAATTTTGCATATAATTCATAAATGATGTAATGGAGCTATTCCAATTTTCGGAATCAAAATCCAACCTCGTTATCAAAAATTCCACTTTCAGTCAAACTATCCAAAATCTTCTATTTTGCAACTTTCTCCAAAATGCGTCGAATTGTCCTACGGACTTCCAAATCCAAATTTGGACACACGCCTATATCCAAAATCACCATACGAAGCTATTGAAATCATCAAAATTTCATTCTGGGGTCGTTTGCTCAAAAGTTAACTCTCCGCTCAACTCTTTCCATTTAAGCTTCTAAATAAGAATTGTTCTTTCAATTTATTTCCGAATCTTCCGAAAATCAAACTCGACCACACCCGCGGGTCATAATACATATTATGAAGCTGTTCGAGACCTTAATTCATTGAACGGGGCATTAATTCTTAAAATGACAAGTCGGGTCGTTACATTCGCCACCTCTTAAACATGTGTTCGTCCTCTAACGTGCCAAGAATCTTTCCGAGGACATTAAATTACTGAGTGTATTCTTACACATATACTCGTGGGTGATTCTATGTTCCGCAATTTAACATAGGTCTGACAACACCATCTCAGTTGAGATTATTTCTTTTATCCATATTTATAAACTTTAAAACCAATTTCTTACACTCCAAACATTTTAAAAAGGCCTAATTTTCACATCAACGCACGGTATTAGTTTCAACTGGCTATAGCAACTCGTGCCTATGCAGACATCAACTTTCTTGATAGTGTTGAAGTACTTCGTAATTTTTCTAGGGTATTATATTCTCCCGCACTTAGGATCATTCGCCTTTGAATGAGAAGTAGAGTCCGCCTTCAAACACATAACATAACTTATCTCTTCTTTCGCACATCTCAATCCCCCAAATTTTACTAACTCCCAAATGTTTCAGAAATTTTGGTAGAGTCTCCCTTGTAATTTAGCCTATCCACCTGCCAGAGTAACACCAAAACAACTCCTAACAACACATCCACAACCCAATAAAGCACCACAATATATATATATCGATAACACTAATCTCAGCATTACAAGCACTACATTATCATAATGATATCAGGACATGCAACACATCATATATATGCCCGTCACCACATCTCTGGTCTTAATAGTTGTTCATAATCGATTACAACATCGTCAATTAACCTCATATTAACCAAAACCTCATTTCAAATTTTCACAACACTGACAGCAAAATGTGAGGCATAAAGACCTCATAACTATTTGCTCGACTTAACGAGTCACATTTAACGCCACCTAGGTACCCACTTTATAGGCTAAAACTCAATATTTACAGCACGAATATGGCTAAATATGCACAGAAAAATATACAAGAATTATCAAATAAGCCTAACAGGCATGATTCCCTATCAATACAATAGTACAAATTTTTAATTTCACAAAGGGAGAACTTAAACATATAAACTTTCATCACAAGGATCTTGTCCTTATATAACTTCCACCGCGGGTTGTAGCCCAATTTAAATATTTCACATCATATAAAAAAGCGAGGATCTCGTCCTCAACTCAGAATCACAAGTATTTTGCACATTGTGCCAACTGAAATTTTCAATTTCCTTTCTTTTTTCTTTTCAATAAATTTAGTAAATAATTTTTTTCTCAACACATAATGAACCCTCATACCGGTAGGGCATATAATTTATAAATTGAATTCAATTATTCTGAAATCACATTGAAACCCACTATAGAGAGTAATAGAAAGTCACCTTTGGACTCATAGACCACAATAATGTACAAAACAAAAATAATACACACGGGCTAATACCATAAAATCTTCCAACATGGATAAACACAGGAGTGTAGTACATATTCACTAATCTACCATATATAAGGAGCATGAATGGAGTTCTCACCTCGATAATTGGAATCAAATCAAAATAAAAATGGTGCTCCTTTTATTATAAATTAAACCATATATGTAACTATACCATCTGGTGTATCGGCCTCAGCCAATTCATAGCAATTATATCAATGGGTCGGGCCTCCACCTCCTAGGGGCCCTCTACCCGCCTGTCCTCCACCCCTAACTGGTTGTGCACGTGAAGTATTAACTGGAATAAAGCTTGTAGCCTGAGTGTTCTGATGAAATCCACCCCTCCCAAGTCTAGGACAATTTCTCTTGATGTGTCTAGTATTACCACACTTATAATAACCCCTCTGCGAGTGCGGGTGCTCATACTAAGTCTCTGCAGGATAACTGGAATAACCAGTGTAAGAACCCCATGCCGGTGGTGTACTAAAAGTATTAACTGGAGCACTACGAGTACTCTGAATTGCGGACTAGGCTTACCAATTTCCCAAGCGTCCGCCATGATGAGTCATAGCTGCAGAGTAGAATCCACTAAATTCTCCTGAGTTATGAGACCGTTTGGCCTCCTTAGCCTCTTTCTCCACACTTAGAAAATGTTCTAATATCCTAGAAATCTATATTACTTGCTGAAATGGAATGTCAGTCTGCAACTCTCGATCCATACATATTTTAAAATCATAATCGAGCCCTTCAATGAATATGCGAACTCACTCTCTAACTGTACGAACCAAGATAGGTGCATGACGGGCTAACTCACTGAACATGATATCATATTCTGACACCGTCATGGTGTCGTGATGCAAGCGTTCAAACTCTGTGCGTCACGCATCCCGGAGAGTTTGGGGAACAAATTATTTCAAAAATGTTTCTGAAAATTGAGTCCAAGTTGGTAGTGTTGTATCGACTGGTCTATCCTTTTCATAAACTTGCCACCATCGATACACTACTCTTGACAGCTGAAATGTAGTAAAGCAAACTCCGCTCATTTCACAATACCCATGGTATTGTAACGACTTGGTCGATTATTTCGAGAGTTATAGCCTTGTTTCCCCCATTTCTGCTTCTTTTGTGCTTTACAAGTGTATTATGTCTTACCGGGTTAGTTGGTTCGGGTCCGAAGTGGTTTTGGAGTGAATTGAGACACTTAGTCTCTTAATTGGAAGCTTAAGTTAGAAAAGCTGACCGGACTTTGACTTGTGGGAAAACGGCCTCGGATTTGAATTTTTATGGTTCCCTTAGCTCCGTTAAGTGATTTTGAGAGGCACATCCGAAATGGGATTTGGAGGTCCGTAGTAGAATTAGGCTTGAATTGGCGAAAGTTAGAATTTTGACAATTTTGGCCGACAGTGAAAATTTTGATATCGGGGTCGGATTGGATTTCTGGAAGTTGGAATAGATTCGTGGTGTCATTTTTGACCTGTGTGTAAAATTTGAGGTCATTCAGACGCGGTTTGGTTGGTTTCGGCGTCGTTTGTAGAATCTGAAAGTATAGTAGTTCTTTAGGCTTGCATCCGTGTGTAATTGGTGTTTTGATGTTATCTTGAGTGATTCGAAGGTTCGACTAAGTTCGCATGGGGTTATATGACTTGTTGGTATGATTGGTTGAGGTCCTAGAGACCTCGGGGTAATTTTGGGTGGTTAACGGCTTGATGGGAGTTGAGGAATTGCAGTTGAAGCTACTGCTACTGGTGTAAACGCACCTGTGGAGTGGGAGCCGCAGGTGCGAGCTCGCAAAAGCGAAGAAGGAGCCACAGATGCGACTAAGGAGGACCTGGGCAGAGGACGCAGGTGAGATGGCATTCCCGCACCTGCGATGGTCGCAGAAGCATATTTAGGGGCGCATGTGCGAATTTGGACCGCATGTGCGATGTTGTTCCCGCACCCGCGAAGAGCGCATATGCGGTCACATGATCGCAGGAGCGGAGGCAGTGTGTAGGGATTTTTCCGCAGAAGAGGGGCCTTGCCCGCAGATGCAGAAATGATGCCGCAGGTGCGAGAAGTCTGGGCAGAACCTATAAATAGAACACTTCGAGATTTTTCACCATTTTCATCATTTTTGAGCTCGGATTTTGGGGATTTTGAGAGAGGTTTCGGAGTAATCACTGAGGTAAGTTCCTTGTGCCTATGTATCTTTAATAATGGTGTTTCCCCACTGATTTTGCACCTAGTTGGTGAGTGTTTGAGATGAGATTTGGGAGATTAGGGCTTGGGAATTGGAGAGTGAATTTTGGGGTTTTGGAGGGGAAATTGAGGTCGGATTTTGATAAATTTGATATGGTTAGACTCGTGAGCGAATGGGCTCTCAGTTTTTATGACTTTAGTTGGGTTTCGAGACATGGGCCTGCGGGGGAGGAGGTGAGCCGATTTCAGATTTTGGGCTATATTTTAGTAGTTTTCTTGTGGAATTGATCCTTGTAACCACTATTGATTATAACGTACTGTTTGTGGCTAGATTCGGGGTATTTGGAGGCCGATTCGAGAGGCAAAGGCATTTCAGAGTAGGATTTCTGCGTGGTTGAGGTAAGTAACAGTCTTCAATCTGGTTGTGAGGGTGTGAAACCCCGAGAAATGGTATAATGTGAATATCTGGAGGTGACGCACATGATAGGTGACGGGCGTGCGAGCGTGCACCGTGAGGGATTGTGACTTGGTCCGTCCCGTGAGACTGTAAAGTCGAATAGCCATTGTTATTACTTATTTTCCTTTTCTTTGAGCAATTGACTGCCTTTCATGTTTGAAACCATGCTTAGGCCATATGATATCACTGTTGGGACCCGTAGTGGTTGTATACTTATTAAATTGACTGCTAATCATTGTCTTGTACTCAGTCACAGTCTTACTTGTGTGTTATATCTCTGTCTCCTCTCATTTCTTGTCGACACTTGTTGTATTCTCTGCTTGGCCTAGTTATTATGATATTCTGTGAGCCCGAAGGGCTAGAGAGGTTAGTGATTGAGATAGGGCCTGAGTGCCGAGCTGCGAGCTGTGAGGTATATGGATCGGGTTGCACACCGCAATATGCCTTTGGGATATATATATATTTGGATCGGGTTGCACGCCGCAACAATATTGGATTGGGCTACGCGTCGCAACAATATAGCACTTGGGCTGAAGGAGCCCCTCCGGAGTCTGTACAACCCCAGTCAGCGCAGGTACCTATTGAGAGTATGTATTGAGGGCTGAGAGCCGAGAGTATGAGCTGTTGAGATGGGTTGAGCAATTGTTTCCTTGAGAGGCTATACTTGCTTTTATTTATTATTGCACTTAGTTGTTATCTGTTGTTGTTGTGAAATTTCTGGAAGACTCATATCTGTTTTACTTGAGCTCGAACTGATTTGACTTATACCATCGGATTTGAAAGAACGTTCACTCTTTACTGAAAACTTTTGAAATGATCTGTATTTTTATAGTTCGTCACTTCTTCTCGGTTCCTTATTTAATTCTGTTACTTGCTGAGTTGGTTGTACTCATGCTACACCATGTACCTCATGTGCAGATCCAGGTGTGTACGGTTCTGGCAGTCGCTTAGTTTCATGCGTGGGCTGATTATCGGAGACTTACGAGGTAGCTGATGGCGTCCGCAGTACTTATTTCTCCTTTGTTATTATCTTTTCTCTCTTGTATTGGCATTTGACAGGGTGAAATTGATTTAGGAGCAGCTTCGTACGGCGCAGTCTAGGCAGAAGAGCTATACTGACAGAAAGGTTTGTGATGTGTCTTTCATGGTCGGGGAGAAAGTTCTACTGAAGGTATCACCCATGAAGGGTGTTATGAGGTTTGGGAAGAGGGGCAAGTTGAGCCCTCGGTTCATTGGGCCTCTTGAGGTACTTTAGAGGATCGGAGAGGTGGCTTACAAGCTTGCCTTGCCACCTAGCTTGTCGAGTGTGCATTCAGTATTTCATGTTTCTATGCTCCAGAAGTATATCGGCGATCCGTCCTATGTTTTGGATTACAGCACGGTTCAGTTGGATGGTGATATAACTTATGATGTGGAGCCGGTGGCCATTTTGGAGTGGCAGGTTCAAAAGTTGAGGTCAAAGGATATAGCTTCAGTGAAGGTGCAGTGGAGAGGTCAGGCTGTGGAGGAGGCCACTTAGGAGACCGAGCAGGAGATGCGGAGCAGATATCCATACCTATTTGAGACTCTAGGTATGTTTCTAGACCCGTTCGAGGATGAACGTTTGTTTAATAGGGGGAGGATGTAACGAACCGACCGGTCGTTTCGAGAGTTATAGCCCCGTTTCCCCCATTGCTACTTCTTTTGTGCTTTACAACTGTATTATGTCTTACCAGGTTGGTTGGTTCGAATCCGGAGTGGTTTTGGAGTGAATTGAGACACTTAGTCTCTTAATTGGAAGCTTAAGTTGGAAAAGCCGATCGAACATCGACTTGCGGGAAACCGACCTCGGATTTGAATTTTTATGGTTCTTTTAGGTGATTTGGACTTAGGAGCACGTCCGGAATGGGATTTAGTAGAATTAGGCTTGAATTGGCGAAAGTTGGAATTTTGGCGATTTTGGCCGGCAGTGGAAATTTTGATATCGGGGTTGGATTGGATTTCTGGAAGTTTGAATAGGATCATGGTGTCATTTTTGACTTGTGTGTAAAATTTGAGGTCAATCGGACGTGGTTTGGCAGGTTTTGGTGTCATTTGTGGAATTTGCAAATTTAGGAGTTCTTTAGGCTTAAATCCGTATGTAATTGGTGTTTTGATATTGTCTTGAGTGATTCAAAGGTTTAACTAAGTTTTCATGGGGTTATATAACTTGTTTGTATGATTGGTTGAGGTCCCGGGGGCCTCGGGGTAATTTTGGATGGTTAACGGCTTGATGGGAGTTGAGGAATTGCAGTTGAAGCTGCTGCTACTCGTGTAACCGCACCTGCGGAGTGGGAACCATAGGTGCGAGCCGGATGAAGCGAAGGAGGAGCCGCAGATGCGGCTAAGGAGGACCTGGGCAGAGTACGCAGGTGCGATGGCATTCCCACACCTGCTATGGTCGCAGAAGCGGATTTAGGGGCGCAGGTGCGAGTTTGGACCGCAGGTGTGATGTTGTTCCCGCACCCGCGAAGAGCGCAGATGCGGTCACTTGATCGCAAGAGCGGAGGCAGTGTGTAGGGATTTTTCCGGAGAAGGGAGGCCTTGCCAGCAGATGCGGCTCCACATATGCGAAAATGGAGCCGCAGGTGCGAGAATTTTGGGTAGAACCTATAAATAGAACACTTCGAGATTTGGAGAGAGAGATTCTGGAGTAATCACTGAGGTAAGTTCTTTGTGCCTATTTATCTTCAATAATGGTGTTTCCCCACTAAATTTGCACCTAGTTGGTGAGTGTTTGAGGTGAGATTTGGGAGATTAGGGCTTGGGAATTGGAGAGTGAATATTGGGGTTTTGGAGGGGCAATTGAGGTCGGCTTTTGATAAATTCGATATAGTTAGACTCGTGAATGAATGAGCTCTCGGGTTTTGTGACTTTCATCGGGTTTCGAGACGTGGGCCTAGGGGGGCGGGTTGACCCGATTTCGGATTTGTGGCTATGTTTTAGTAGTTTTCTTGTGGAATTGATCCTTATAACCATTATTGATTATCTCGTACTGTTTGTGGCTATATTCAGGGCATTTGGAGGCCGATTCGAGAGGCAAAGGCATTTCAGAGTAGGGTTTATGTGCGGTTGAGGTAAGTAACAGTCTTAAATCTAGTTTTGAGGGTATGAAACCCCGAGAAATGGTATAATATGAATATATGGAGGTGACACACATGCTAGGTAACGGGCATGCGAGCGTCCACCGTGAGGGATTGTGACTTGGTCCGTCCCGTGAGACTGTAAAGTCGAATAGCGATTGTTATTACTTATTTTCCTTGTCTTTGAGCAATTGACCACCTTTGAACTTAGAAACCATGCTTAGATCATATGATATTACTGTTGGGACCCGCAGTGGTTGTTTACTTGTTGAATTGACTGTTAATTGTTGTCTTGTACTCAGTCACAGTCTTACTTGTGTGTTATATCTCTATTTCCTCTCATTTCTTGTCGATACTTGTTGTATTCTTTGCTTGGGCTGGTTATTATAATATTCTGTGAGCCCGAGGGGCTGGTGAGGTTAGTGACTGAGATAGGGCCTGAGTGCCGAGCTACGAGCTGTGAGATATATGGATCGGGTTGCATGCTGCAACAAGCCTTTAGGTTGCACGCCGCAATAATATTGGGTCCGGTTGCATGTCGCAATAATATTGGATCGGGCTGCGCACCGCAGCAATATAGCGCTTGGGCTGAAGGAGCCCCTCCGGAGTCTGTATACCCCTAGTGAGCGCAGGTACCTATTAAGAGTGTGTATTGAGGGTTGAGAGCCGGGAGTATGAGCTGTTGAGATGAGTTGAGCGATTGTTGCCTTGAGAGGTTGTACTTGCTTTTATTTATTGTTGCACTTAGTTGTTATCTGTTGTTCTAAAATTTCTGGAAGATTCATATCTGTTTTACTTAAGCTCGAACTAATTTGACTTATACCACCAGATTTGAAAGCATGTTCACTCTTTACTGAAAGCTTTTGAAATGATCTGTATTTTTATAGTTCGTCACTGCTTCTCAGTTCCTTATTTAATTTTGTTACTTGCTGAGTCGGTTGTACTCATGCTACACCATGTACTTCATGTGCAGATCCAGGTGTGTACGATTCTGGCGGTCACTGAGTTTTGTGCGCAGGATGATTATCGGAGACTTACGAGGTAGCTGCCGGCATCCGCAGTCCTTGTTTCTACATTCTTATTATCTTTTCTCTCTTGTATTGTATTTGGCACAGAATGTAGTAGACTTTGGTTTCTAGATTGGTTGTTAGATGTTCATGACTTAGTGACACCCCGATGTCGAGCTATCATTCCGCACTTGTGTTTTGGGTTTTTACCCCGTTATTATGTAAACCTTAAGTTAGTTTAATTGCTTTAGCTCACTTCTGTTATATATTAAAAGCATATTGAAAATGTCGGCTTGCCTAGTTCCACAATAGGTGCCATCACGACTGGTTAGGTATTTGGGTCATGACAAGTTGGTATCAGAGCCTAGGTTACATAGGTCTCACGAGTCATGAGCAGGTTTAGTAGAGTCTTGCAGATCGGTGCGGAGACGTCTGTACTAATCTTCGAGAGGCTGCAGAACCCTTAGGAAAATCCACATTCTTTAATTCTTATCATGCGAATTTGTTGATTCTAGTAACTAAACATTTGTTGTTTCATTCTCTCACAGATGGTGAGGACTCGTACTACTGGGCAGGATGGACAGCCACCAGTACCACCAGCCAGGGTCACGAGAGGCCGAGGTTGCGGTAGAGGTCGCGGTAGGGGCAGAGGTGTAGCCCGCACAGCAGCTGGGGCAGTACCTACAGATCCACCAGTTGTCCCATATCAGGACCAGATTCCAGTTGTTGATGCACCAGCTAAGGCACCACCTGTGCCTATTGTGATTCCAGGCCTTCAGGAGGCCTTAGCTCAGATTCTGACCGCGTGTACCACTCTTGCTCAGGCGGTCACTGTTCCGGCCGCATCAGCTACTTCTCAGGCCGGGGGAGGTGCTCAGACTCCCACTGCCCGCACACCAGAGCAGGTGGTACAG
>AWOL01S0204999.1:0-16378 GCA_000715115.1 Nicotiana otophora
GGGGGGGGGGGGGGACCGGGATGTTGTACTAGGGGATATGGGGCATTCGGAGAGTCTCCGAGACTTTAGTTATTATAGGCGCATTAAGGTGAAGGAGGTAGCGGGGGCTATGCGTAAGATGAGTAGGGGCAGAGTGATCGGGCCAGACGAAATTCCGGTTGAGTTTTGGAAGTGTGTGGGTAGATCAGGCTTGGAGTGACTGACTGGGCTGTTTACACTATAAAAAACATGGGTGATTGTGGCGGCCGAATATGCAGTGGCAGTTCAGAACCGCTATAATGGTCACTAATGGCGGCTTACGAACCCGCCATAATCGCTTCCGCCAAAAGGTTTAATACGGCGATTTCCTTTTAACCGCCGCAATAAGCAGATAAAACCGCAGCAATATGCATAGTTAAGAACGATTGTTTACTTTGCTGATTGTGGCGATTAGTAACCGCCATAATTGATGTCTTTCAAATTATAGCCAGTTTATACTGCCATAATTGTAATATATTTAATGTTAATTTTTTAATTCCACATTTAGATCCTTTTTACTGCACAAAATCCATCATAATATGTAATCAAGCACCCATCATAGAAATTAACATAAATTATAGAGAATTAGATAAGCAAAATATTCATCATATTAAAACATAGGTGCCCAAAATCCATATCATCCAAGATTCAAGTTTAAATTGGAGAGAGTTATTCACCAATTACAACACAAAAAAAACATAGTTCATCCTAACTAACAATTACAACACAAGAAAAACATAGTTCATCCTAACAATGATTACTAATTGTCATTTGCTCCGTTTTCATTGTTACTTTCGTCAAAGGATCTTCTTGGCCTAGTTGGTGATGGAACGCCATCTCCTAAATTGGGTGCCTGAATAAAAAAATTAATTAGTAGTCTCAAACTAAGTAGCCAGTGCTAATTAGAAGTACTCAATGAATTCAACGGTCATGGATACCCCCTCTTTTGTTAAATAACAGATTATACAAAACAGGATATAGAAAATATAATAGCAATCAGACTCAATTACTATTTGCTAAAGGACTATATTAATAACATATAGATTGAAAACAGCATGAAAGTTTTGGAAACTGAGTCATATCACTTCCATATGCAATTAAAGCCCTTGCCAGACCTTAACCTCATCTCACTCAATTAAGGAGTAGCGATACTTAATCAAACAGAATGTAGCGATACTTCACCTATTCATTGGGAATAGCAGCTTTCCAAAACAAAGTGTAATAAACTATCGGACCCCTTATGATACAAGAAAGCAAAATGAAATCTAATAGCTTCAATATAAACCGAAAATTTCCATAATCAAAATTAAACCTGAAGAATTATCAAAATAACATCATAAATTCTTCAATACAATGTCATCAGACATCAACTACACACTCAATCTTACCTTCATTGTAAACAAACATAGATAAGATCATTAAATTTTCTTATCTTACATCCAGAACTTGAACAGTAATGATATACTAGTATATGAATTCTCTGATTGGGTTTGTTTCTAATTTAAATATAATCAGTTGAGTATATGATTCCATTTTAATTGTATACAAACATAGATGATACCATTATGGAGTCTTTGGTTCCTTTTGTTATCTTATATTATGGAGTATCAAGAACTTGTATAATGATACGTAGCGTAGGAACTCTTATCATTTTTTTCTTATACATAGAACTAAACTCTTCCTCCTTAGGTTCTGGAATTGTATTTTGTTGGATGCTCTTACAATATATTTAACTCTGTTCTTCCAAATGCAATAATTCTAAGTAATAATTTATGGTCATATAATTAAGACAGATAACAATGACATTTATTGGAGAAATACTAGAAAGTCATACTCTTCTTAAACCTAACCACCAGGATTAGAGATAGATAACCAAACAATATTTCAAAAACACAAACATCAAAACAGAAAAGCAGTAAAAAACTGCTTTTCTCATAATAAACAAAATTATCTCATAATAGATTCCAATCTAACTTTAAACATATTGTCAAATTGAATGGGCAAACAAAGAAAAAATAAATACTTGTACCTACGGAGGAGTCGGAAATAAGTGAGCAAACTCCTCGGGAATAATTCCTATTTTCTTTTGAAATAAGCTAGTTAGCGCATTTAATTGTGATCTCATATTTGCCATCTCTTGCACCCATTGTGGAGGTGGAGCGCTAGCGCTAGATGAGCCCATATAAGAACAACCACCTCGGCATGATGTTTGCTTGAATACTACAGTTGGAACTGCACCCATGCCTAAGCCTCGAACACGGCCAGGGTGCTCGGGACCGAAGACTACACCAAGCACATCTTTCAGTGAAATTTCTGCCAGAGTTTCTGGTCTTTGTCTTCGAATTTCTTCAATTCTTTCCTACACGAGGGACAAAATATAATTACAAAAGGAGAATCCATAAAACATTAAACAGTGCTCCAAGTATATTCAGAAGCAGACCATTCAAAGTAATCGCCCTTCTTACAAAGCTGAATCTCCAAATAAGAAGATGGTCAACAGAAATTACTACAGTTACAAACATTCCAAAAGAGGATCTCATAAAACCCGCACACCATATACAATTGAAACCAGTAAAATTATTTTGACTAAGATCAAGAACCCTCAACCTCTTACACTGAAGCAAACTCATAGGAACAGACCCATTCAAGAAATTCTGTGACAAATCCAAAGTTTGAAGATAATTTAACCTCCCAACTTCAAAAGGTATAACCCCAGAGAACAAATTCCCATAAAGAACCAAACTTTGCAAACCTTGAACTTTAAATAACTCAACAGGCAAACTACCAGAAAACAAATTACTCCTTAAATTAACATGTCTAAGCTCAGATAAAGATCCAAGACTAGAAGAAACAAAACCAATGACAGCCAGCGGAGAACCAGGCTAGTATTTCTTACTCACAAGCAGTGAATAGATGCACTTTTCTGCACATGAATTATTTTTCATACATAAACATGCATCTGCTTTAAACACCAGAACATGCTGACAACTACACTCTTCACAGCAGTATTTTGTTAATAATCACAGTTGCAATGCCTAGAGAAATAGGAAGTTTCAGCAAGAGATAATATCTACTGTACAGCTACCTCCTCTGAGGTTTCTGACTGATTCAAAGTTGCATAATGGAATCTGCACCTAATGATATCAGACAACAGTTCCATATATAAAAATATCTATATATGGAAGACTAAAGCACCAAATAACACTTATCTCAATCTCCCTAGCTTGATCATTCACATAACTCCCATCTTTCCTCTTATGAGTCTCCGTCCACACTTTACCTCGATCAACTTCTTTCCCCATTTTCTTCTGAAATTTTAAAAAAGTAAAATTAATTAATTAAGAATATTTAATACAAAGAACGTATCATTAAGTACATCATATTAAACTACCATCAAATCCCTTCTTCTATCCAAACTCATAGCACCACTAGTATGAGGAAGTGTTTGTTGTCCTTGAATCCGTTGATTTCTCAAGCAAAGCGCCTACGAGTCAAAATAGGAGAATTTCTGTTACATATAAAAAGCGACAAGGGCCCAGTTGCATTACGCAAAATGAAAAAGGGAAAAAAAAAAAAGAAGAAGCCACAGCAGTGGCGGAGAAGAAGCAGCAGAGACAAGCAGTGAAACAAAGAGAAGAAGAAGACGAACCTTTGTTTCCTCTTTTGAACGATAGTTAACATACAATGCCCATTGGTCCATGGGAATGCNGCAATAAGCAGATAAAACCGCAGCAATATGCATAGTTAAGAACGATTGTTTACTTTGCTGATTGTGGCGATTAGTAACCGCCATAATTGATGTCTTTCAAATTATAGCCAGTTTATACTGCCATAATTGTAATATATTTAATGTTAATTTTTTAATTCCACATTTAGATCCTTTTTACTGCACAAAATCCATCATAATATGTAATCAAGCACCCATCATAGAAATTAACATAAATTATAGAGAATTAGATAAGCAAAATATTCATCATATTAAAACATAGGTGCCCAAAATCCATATCATCCAAGATTCAAGTTTAAATTGGAGAGAGTTATTCACCAATTACAACACAAAAAAAACATAGTTCATCCTAACTAACAATTACAACACAAGAAAAACATAGTTCATCCTAACAATGATTACTAATTGTCATTTGCTCCGTTTTCATTGTTACTTTCGTCAAAGGATCTTCTTGGCCTAGTTGGTGATGGAACGCCATCTCCTAAATTGGGTGCCTGAATAAAAAAATTAATTAGTAGTCTCAAACTAAGTAGCCAGTGCTAATTAGAAGTACTCAATGAATTCAACGGTCATGGATACCCCCTCTTTTGTTAAATAACAGATTATACAAAACAGGATATAGAAAATATAATAGCAATCAGACTCAATTACTATTTGCTAAAGGACTATATTAATAACATATAGATTGAAAACAGCATGAAAGTTTTGGAAACTGAGTCATATCACTTCCATATGCAATTAAAGCCCTTGCCAGACCTTAACCTCATCTCACTCAATTAAGGAGTAGCGATACTTAATCAAACAGAATGTAGCGATACTTCACCTATTCATTGGGAATAGCAGCTTTCCAAAACAAAGTGTAATAAACTATCGGACCCCTTATGATACAAGAAATCAAAATGAAATCTAATAGCTTCAATATAAACCGAAAATTTCCATAATCAAAATTAAACCTGAAGAATTATCAAAATAACATCATAAATTCTTCAATACAATGTCATCAGACATCAACTACACACTCAATCTTACCTTCATTGTAAACAAACATAGATAAGATCATTAAATTTTCTTATCTTACATCCAGAACTTGAACAGTAATGATATACTAGTATATGAATTCTCTGATTGGGTTTGTTTCTAATTTAAATATAATCAGTTGAGTATATGATTCCATTTTAATTGTATACAAACATAGATGATACCATTATGGAGTCTTTGGTTCCTTTTGTTATCTTATATTATGGAGTATCAAGAACTTGTATAATGATACGTAGCGTAGGAACTCTTATCATTTTTTTCTTATACATAGAACTAAACTCTTCCTCCTTAGGTTCTGGAATTGTATTTTGTTGGATGCTCTTACAATATATTTAACTCTGTTCTTCCAAATGCAATAATTCTAAGTAATAATTTATGGTCATATAATTAAGACAGATAACAATGACATTTATTGGAGAAATACTAGAAAGTCATACTCTTCTTAAACCTAACCACCAGGATTAGAGATAGATAACCAAACAATATTTCAAAAACACAAACATCAAAACAGAAAAGCAGTAAAAAACTGCTTTTCTCATAATAAACAAAATTATCTCATAATAGATTCCAATCTAACTTTAAACATATTGTCAAATTGAATGGGCAAACAAAGAAAAAATAAATACTTGTACCTACGGAGGAGTCGGAAATAAGTGAGCAAACTCCTCGGGAATAATTCCTATTTTCTTTTGAAATAAGCTAGTTAGCGCATTTAATTGTGATCTCATATTTGCCATCTCTTGCACCCATTGTGGAGGTGGAGCGCTAGCGCTAGATGAGCCCATATAAGAACAACCACCTCGGCATGATGTTTGCTTGAATACTACAGTTGGAACTGCACCCATGCCTAAGCCTCGAACACGGCCAGGGTGCTCGGGACCGAAGACTACACCAAGCACATCTTTCAGTGAAATTTCTGCCAGAGTTTCTGGTCTTTGTCTTCGAATTTCTTCAATTCTTTCCTACACGAGGGACAAAATATAATTACAAAAGGAGAATCCATAAAACATTAAACAGTGCTCCAAGTATATTCAGAAGCAGACCATTCAAAGTAATCGCCCTTCTTACAAAGCTGAATCTCCAAATAAGAAGATGGTCAACAGAAATTACTACAGTTACAAACATTCCAAAAGAGGATCTCATAAAACCCGCACACCATATACAATTGAAACCAGTAAAATTATTTTGACTAAGATCAAGAACCCTCAACCTCTTACACTGAAGCAAACTCATAGGAACAGACCCATTCAAGAAATTCTGTGACAAATCCAAAGTTTGAAGATAATTTAACCTCCCAACTTCAAAAGGTATAACCCCAGAGAACAAATTCCCATAAAGAACCAAACTTTGCAAACCTTGAACTTTAAATAACTCAACAGGCAAACTACCAGAAAACAAATTACTCCTTAAATTAACATGTCTAAGCTCAGATAAAGATCCAAGACTAGAAGAAACAAAACCAATGACAGCCAGCGGAGAACCAGGCTAGTATTTCTTACTCACAAGCAGTGAATAGATGCACTTTTCTGCACATGAATTATTTTTCATACATAAACATGCATCTGCTTTAAACACCAGAACATGCTGACAACTACACTCTTCACAGCAGTATTTTGTTAATAATCACAGTTGCAATGCCTAGAGAAATAGGAAGTTTCAGCAAGAGATAATATCTACTGTACAGCTACCTCCTCTGAGGTTTCTGACTGATTCAAAGTTGCATAATGGAATCTGCACCTAATGATATCAGACAACAGTTCCATATATAAAAATATCTATATATGGAAGACTAAAGCACCAAATAACACTTATCTCAATCTCCCTAGCTTGATCATTCACATAACTCCCATCTTTCCTCTTATGAGTCTCCGTCCACACTTTACCTCGATCAACTTCTTTCCCCATTTTCTTCTGAAATTTTAAAAAAGTAAAATTAATTAATTAAGAATATTTAATACAAAGAACGTATCATTAAGTACATCATATTAAACTACCATCAAATCCCTTCTTCTATCCAAACTCATAGCACCACTAGTATGAGGAAGTGTTTGTTGTCCTTGAATCCGTTGATTTCTCAAGCAAAGCGCCTACGAGTCAAAATAGGAGAATTTCTGTTACATATAAAAAGCGACAAGGGCCCAGTTGCATTACGCAAAATGAAAAAGGGAAAAAAAAAAAAAGAAGAAGCCACAGCAGTGGCGGAGAAGAAGCAGCAGAGACAAGCAGTGAAACAAAGAGAAGAAGAAGACGAACCTTTGTTTCCTCTTTTGAACGATAGTTAACATACAATGCCCATTGGTCCATGGGAATGCCTTCTGGAGCATTGTTGATGATATCTTCTTTACTCAATAATGGATCCTCAGCCTCATGCCATAGTTTAAGCAAAAAAGTTGGTTCAAAGCTTTTGAAGAATCTGTACATAGAAGGGAACAACTTGTTCAGAGAAAAACAAAAAATACAGCATGCAAGAACTACCTAAAAGTTCATATATATATATATATACAAGAACTTGTAGTGACTTATCATGAACTAATTAAATTCAAGTATGAGTATATTAGTCATTCTATTACAAAACAGATCAATGATTCTGCAAGACTCATACTTGCAGATGCACATTGCAACTGAACATTAACAAGATGCAATTTAGTGAATTTAGAGATTAGAACATGTCAGTACATATTATCTGCAAATTTCAGACAAATCAAGTGGAGATCACTAAGGGAGGTTATTTATTTAAGTGAAAATTGTGACTGGAAAAAACTGTTCCAGCAGAAAGTGGAGCACTAGGTATGTCTATTCAATAAGAGACATACAAAATTAGGAATCTGTCGAATTAATACCACATTATCATAGATGCACAAGAAGAATATGTTGTTCTTTTGGGGGATAAGTTATACTGTCACAGAGATATTACTTTACTTTTCAACAGGTCTAATTTTACCTATAGTTACCATAACATAACATAGCTTTGAAGACGTTATACCACATCAAGCTGTCTACTGATACTGACATAGCATCAAAATTGAAACATAGCATCACAGTTAAATACAGAAAGCATAGAATGAGATCGAACACTTCTGAATAAATACAGGGACATCATGCATGGTGCGATGGCCCTCTAGTAAAACATTATAACATCACAGTTAAAAGATACATGTTTATTCACTAAAATTACAACACTTCTGAATTTTATAATCAAAATGAATTGACAACTGAAGAGCAGCCTAGATAATTATAATACAGTACAAGAATAATGCATACCTATCAAATTGTTCACTGTCGACGTCGATCCCAATAGCTTCAGCTACCTATCAAGTGCATATATAATAATTTAGGTTAGTATTAGACTGAACAACAACTAAAAATATCAAAAATAAGTGCATGTATTTCAAATAGAAAAGAGAAATCGACAGCTAAACCAATGAAATCGACGGCTGAATCAATAAAATTGACTGCCAAAACGGTGAAATTGACAGAAAAATCAGTGAATCGACAACTAAAATCAGTGATTTAAACTGATCTTCATTCAATACACACACATGCACGCCTTAAATCAATGAAATCAATGCCTAAATCAGCAAAATAGAAAGCCAAATCAGTGAAATTCACGGCTAAGATTAGTGCTTTAAACTAATATCCATCCAATACACACACATGCACGCCTTAAATCAGTGAAATCAACGACATTTTGAAAGGAATTACAGGAAAGACTTGAAACGAGAATTTATCATAAAGGGCTATTTATAGACGAATTGAAACACATTACCACATCTAAACGAGTTGAAATCTGATCTCCTTACAAAAAGCTAAAGGATTTGGGAAAATCGTTAAACGATTTGACTAACATTTGGGGGAGTCGTCTTTTTGAGAGAGAAAGAGAGAGAAGGCGTAGAGATCGAGGGCGGAGAGAGAGGAGCGTAGCAAATATTTAAACCAGGGGAGTTCTGTTTACTATATTAAAATTATGTTTTTAATATTAAACATATAAGCGGGGAGTTCTAAATATGTTGAGGGAAAAGAATTATTAAAAACAGTGGGAATTAGTGGCGGTTTTGAACCGCCGTAATTAAAAAATGAACGGCCGTTTTAACATATGCCCTAATGGCATCTGGAACGCCGCCGTATTATGATTTATATTGTGGCTATTTTGTTTAACCGCCGTTATTTAACCGCCGCAATAATTTCGATTATTTGTAGTGTTAATATTATTTTCAGGACGAAGAGGATGCCGGATGAGTGGAGGTGGAGTACAGTGGTACCGTTGCACGGGAACAAAGGTGATATCTAGTATTGTAACAACTATAGGAGTATCAAGTTATTAAGTCATGCATGAAAGTTTTGGAGAGGGTGGTGGAGGTGAGGGTGAGAAAGACGGTGTCTATATCCGACAACCAGTTCGGGTTTATGCCGGGTCGTTCGACTACGGAAGCTATCCACCTTATTGGGAGGTTGGTGGACAGTACAGTGATATGAAGAAGGATATGCACATGGTGTTTATTGACTTGGAGAAAGCGTATGACAAGGTCCCTAGGGAGGTGCTCTGGAGATATCTGGAGGCAAAGGGTGTGTCGGTAGCTTACATTAGAGCGATCAAGGACATGTATGATGGAGCTAAGACCAGCGTTAGGACTGTATGAGGCGACTCAGAGCATTTACCGGTTGTTATGGGGTTACACCAAGGATCTGCGCTTAGCCCGTTCTTATTTGCCCTGGTGATGGATGCACTAACACATCATATTCAAGGGGAAGTATCATGGTGTATGTTATTCGCTAATGACATAGTTCTGGTTGATGAGACGCAAGGCAGTGTTAACGAGAGATTGGAGGTTTGGATATAGGCCATTAAGTCTAAGGGTTTCAACTTGAGCAGGACTAAGACAGAGTACCTGGAGTGCAAGTTCAGCACTGAGTCAAGGGAAGAAGGCATGGATGTGAGACTTGGATCACAGGTCATCCCCAAGATAGCTAGTTTCAAGTACCTTGGATCGGTTATACAGGGGAACAGATAGATCGACGAGGACATCACTCACCGTATAAGGGTGTGGTGGATGAAATGGAGGCTATCATCTAGAGTCATGTGTGACAAGAAAGTTTCACCGATACTTAAAGGTAAGTTTTATAGAGCGGTGGTTAGACCGGTAATGTTGTATGGGGCAGAGTGTTGGCCGGTTAAGAACTCTCATATCCAGAAGATGAAGGTAGCAGAGATGAAGATGTTGAGGTGGATGTGCGGGCACACCAGAATAGATAAGATTAGGAATGAAGATATTCGGGAGAAGGTGGACATGGCCCATGTGGATGACAAGATGCGGGAAGCGAGGCTCAGATATATGGTTCGGGCACGTGCGGAGGAGAAGCTTTGATGCTCCGATGAGGAGGTGTGAGCTGTTGGCTTTGGTGGGTATGAGAGGAGGTAGAGGGCGGCCTAAGAAATATTGGGGAGAGGTGATTAGGTAGGACATGTCACGACTGCAGATTTCCGAGGACATGGACCTTGATAGGAAGGTCTGGAGGTCGAGCATTAGGGTTGTAGGCTAGGGGTAGTCGAGCTTTTTCTACTTATTACCGGGGGTGAGGCTGGTTTTATAGGGTTGTTCTTTGACGACTAGTGGTTATTGTTGTGTCCACACTATCCTTTCTGTTTTTCATAGCTCCGGGCCTTGATTACTAGTTATTGTTATTGCATACCATTATTTTATGGTTTTTATGATGTTGTACTATTTCTATGATTTTTGTTGACGATACTGATATATTGTCTCTTTTTATTTTATTTCTGTCTTCCTGAGCCGAAGGTCTATCGAAAACACCCTCTCTGCCTCATCGGGGTAGGGGTAAGGTCTGCGTACACACTACCCTCCCCAAATCTCACTTTGTGAGATTTTACCGGGTCGTTGTTGTTGTTGTTTGCTTCGTCTATAAGTTGGCCTGCTGACATAACAATCTCAATTTTGAGTTCTCTGACCGATGTACCCGTGCATGAACTATACTTTAGTTGTGCCATTGATGCATTACGGAATTGCGGTGCTTACTTGCTTGTAAGTTTTTTTTAAAAGGGAAGCGTTTTGTAAATTTTCTTGATTTTGATACAAAGATTTCATAGATTTCGTGTGGAGGGAGACATATTCGAGGTTGATGTATTTTAACCTTCAGTTGGTCCTTGTTTAGTAGAAGTTGTACACAATAGGGCAATATCTTGTCTTGTAAAGTTAGCATATTGTGAATTCTATGGGTTTACCCATGAAGAGAATGTTCTTGTTATGATAAAATAACCCCATCGGCTTTTGTAGCCCTCTTCTTCCTTACTCTTTGTTACTAGGTCCTCTAAATCCTTCATAGCCAGCCTATCTAGCAGCATAGTTGCCGCAAATACTCACAAATTATTTTCCAACCAAGGGAGGAATCAGATTGTAGGGGAAAGGATTCAGAGGGTGGCAAAGATAGTGAGCATGTAATGTCATGGGCAACTTTCCATCCATACCCAATGACCCCTTGGACGCGCCCCATGGCGTCCCGGCAAGCCTCCTAATGTCTAGTTCCATGGATGGCCTCGTGGTCTTGGCCATGCCAAGTGACAAGTGCGCTTGTGCCTCTGTCGCCTCATCGATAGCCCTCGCCAGTGCCTAGCCGCAGGCAGATGCCAACAGCGCCGCACGCGTAGACTCTGATACTAAAGAAAAGGTTGCTGCCAACAGACCAGCTTCTACCTTGTAGGAATCTAAGTCCTTTTTATTGTAAATATAGAGTAGTTTTACTTCCTGTATTTCCATTACGTCTCTCTAGCTTAGTTATGTCAAGTCCTGTAACTTTGGTTTTTCTTTAAGCATTATTTGGGGGGATCAAGTAATCAAACTTTCAAGCAAGCAAACAATTCTCTGTATTGGTGTCTCTCCCCCTCGACATTGTGTTGCCTTTTTGTAATAGCTTTTATTAATGCAATCAAGCTTTCTTTTATTTTTATTCTCTTTTATGTTCTCTCAATTTCTCTTCACATTGATTTTCCCATACGACATTGATAGTCTCATCTAGCGTACAGAGGAGACTCCAGTTGGCGGATAGTAACCGCACAGACATCTGTTACTTAGCCTTACATCGCCCTTCCAAGAAATTTTAGGAAGGCGTCGCATAACAGTTGGAATCAGAGCGTAGGCTTGACATCGAACATGGGAACACATTTCCATTACCACCACTTCTGACCATAGTGAATCATGCGGACCGCATTGCGGCCCTTGAAGAGACAGTTAATGTATTACTACCCGTTGTGAATACGGGGCCTGATCTAAGAACCAACATAGTGCAAAGGTTGGATGGCCTGGACCGCAGGATGTGGCAGGACGAAGGTGATATTGCAAACATCAGTTGCGACTCTGAAGGAGACCGGCAAACGACAGCCACAGAGGCAACCAAAATTTTCAGTAAATTCGAGGGCCTCCAACAGGAATGGACCGAGGATTTAGCCTATAGGGCACAAGAGGCAGACAAGGCGACTGCCATGCAGCAAACCATAGATAACTTGACGGGCCAGCTCAATGTTGTCAATGCTTCATTATAAGGCCTACTTCGAGGAGGCGAAAACCAGATCGGGGGTGCTGTGAACCTCGTCCCTGTGCCACAAATGCTGAAGATCCCTAAGCCAAAACCCTACAATGGGGCTCGAAATACCAAGGAAGTGGATAACTTTATCTTCGACATCGAATCAGTACTTCGATACCGTGGGGGAGTTAGAAGAAGCAAAACAGGTAGCAACTGTTGCCATGTATCTTTAGGGTGATGATAAACTCTAGTGGCGGGTGAAATACGAAGCCATTAGGGTAGGTGAAGATACTCTAGAGACATTGAGAGACCTGAAGGCAGCCGTATGCCTACATTTCTTACCCAAAAACGTGGAGTACAATGCCCGAAAAAAGCTCCGGGAGCTCCACCAGACCAAGTCAGTACGTGCGGGAATTCTCCGTACTCATACTGAACATACGTGATATGGTGGATAAATACAAACTCTTCACATTCCTGAAAGGTTTGAAATCTTATGACCATATAGAGATGCAAAGACAAATGGTCGACACTTTATCAAAGGCAATCCAAATAGCGGAATGCCTTGGGGACTACCAAGTGAAAGCTCAGAAAGATAGGCCTCAACCGCCTCTCCGAGGAGGATACAAAAGGGGGCCAACCTAGAAATGGTGGCCCTAGAAGAAGTGGAGGAGATCAGAGTGCAACCAAATCTAATATTTCTTCCTCAGGCAGTAATAGTGCTGCATCTCACAACAATGATCGGATGAGGAATCCCACTTTAGGATGCCATCATTGCGTACTTGGGTGTATGTTTGGATTGAGTATCGGATCACCCGAGAGCATTTAAGCGCTTATTATGGAAGGTTGGCATTTTGAAGGCTTAAGAATTTCCTAAGTTTGGTTTGAAGTGGACTTTGGTGTTAACGATGTCCGTTTGAGTTTCCGAGCCTTGGGATAGGTTCGTATTGTGATTCATGACTTGTATGCAAAGTTTGGCGTCATTCCAGAATATTTTGGTATGGTTCAGATACGTTCGTCGAAGTTTGGAAGTCTGAAAAGTTTTAAGAAGGATTTTGGTCGTCAATTCATAGTTTTGATGTTGTTTGATGTGATTTGAGGCCTCGAGCAGGTTCATATCATGTATTGGGACTGGTTGGTATGATTGGACGGGGTCCCGGGGGCCTCGGGTGAGTTTCGGATGGGATTCGGATCGATTTGAGTCTTGATGGAGTTGCTGGGAATTTTTGATGCTGGTGTAACCGCTTCTGCGAAAGTTTGGTCGAAGAAGCACGGTGAGGCTCGCAGAAGCGGCTTGGGCAGCCTGGGCATGAAGTCACAGTAGCGGAGGCGAGCAGCGCACCTGCTTGATCGCAGAAGCGAGGAGATGGTCGCATGTGTGGTTTGGGCGAAGCTGGGCAGTAATCGCAGGTGCGAAGGGTTGTTCGCACCAACGGGGTCGCAGATGCGGAGAGGTTTTGCAGGTGCAAGAATGGGATAGGAAGCCTGGGGATGTATGAGCAGAAGTATATTCGCAGATACGGATACGCATGGGAGACCGTAAATGCAGAAGTAGGCTAGAAGTCCTAGATCGCAGAAGCGATGGGAAATCCGCAGAAGTGGGATCGCAGAAGCAGCTACTGTACCGCAGATGTGAAAGGTCGTCTGGGCAGGGGTGTTCTTTTAAAAGCGGGACTTGGCCCATTTTCTCTCATTTTCACTTGGTTGGGGCGCTTTTGGAGAGCTTCAAGGGGAGATTTTCATCAAGTAACACAAGGTAAGTGATTCCCACCTATTACAAGTTAAATACATAGTTTGTATAGGGATTTAAGCATAGAAATTCGTAGAAATTTGGTAGAAAACCTAGATTTTGGTATTTTTGGATGTTGACCACGAAAGTGGACATGAAATTGAGAATAAATTATATATTTGAGTTTGTGGTGTTATGGGTAAGGATTATTTTCAAAAAAATTCGGAATCCGGGCACGTGGGCCCGATGGTTGACTTTATCGACTTTTTGAGAGGAGTTGGGAATTGCTTAAATTGATTAATTATGTGTATTAGAATACATTTTGATTGGTTTGCACTTTGTTTGAATAGTTTTGGATCGTCGGACATTGGTTTGAGGTGTTAGAGAGGCTTTGGAGCCGGTTATGGAACTTCGGAGAGAGGTAAGTCTCGTGTATAACTCTGTGAGGGGGAAACTACCCCTAGGTGATGTATTTGTTATATGCTACTTGTTAAGGGGGCTACATACGCACAAGGTGACGAGATTTCGTACGTAGCTAGATCATGTTTTGTCCAGGTAGACTTAGGTTCCTGCCATGCTATAGCTGTACTATTTGTGTTGTCTCTTGCCTATTAAATCCCTTTATTTTCCATTACGACTTGAGAATAGACTTGCATAGAGTGATAGACTTGCTATTGTAGATATTTGATGGGCTTCATGATAAGCCGCAAATTAATTGTACTCTCCTTACGAAATTCTCCCGCGTTATGCGTTCTCATCGAAAGGTTTCCTTTAAAATTTATAACTCACACGCCTATTCGTGAGTGAGGTCAAGGACCCGTCAAAGCTTCTTATTCTAATTGGATCAGGACGTTCGCCTCGGCAGGATAGATACATCTATGGTTCTTGCCGTTTGACCCTCGGTAGTACGCACATTATGATGGATCGGGTCGTACATCTCGGCAGAATTATGTACCACACTCTCATAGGAGTGGGCCATTTGCCTTGGAAATACAATAGATGTATCTATGGTTCGACAATATTATGATGGATCGGGCCGTATCGGCATTTCTATATAATACTCTTATGAAATCGTGCGTAATAATTGATAAGAAGGCAGTATATCTATGAGTTTTCCCGATTTGAACTGTGGCGACCTATCTGGTGAGGTCCATTATATATACTACGATTGAGGAAGTAACTACTAGCTGAGAGTTTGAGTTATTGCTGAGAGGAGAATTTTACCACGTATTTATACTTGTTATTTCGTTTATTCCCCTGACTCACATCTGTTTACTTCTACTGTATCTGTCTTATTGAATCACTAGTAAGTGTCGATGTCGACCCCTCGTCATTACTTCTCTGGGGTTAGGCTAGATACTTACAGGGTACGCGTTGATTTACGTACTCATGCTATATTTGCTGCACTTATTGTGCAGGTACATATATGTCTGGTGGTCTTTTGGGCGCAGAGGCGCGGCTATTGCGGGGACTTTACCGTGAGCTGCATTTCATGTTATGATCCGCAGCCTGCAGAGTCTTCATTAGAGTTATTTATATTTCTCCTGTCTAATTTGTATTTCGGACAGATGTTGTATTTTATTATATTTCCTAGTTTATGCTCATGAACTGGTGACACCTAGTTTTGGGGGTTCCTACAGGTTGTTCATCATTGTAGTTCGTGTAAATGTTATCATTCACTCTGTAAATCCTATTTCACACTATTTAATTAAAAAGAAATTATGATTTTAAAGTACTATAATGAGTAATTAAATTGATCAATCATTGTTGGCTTCCCTGACGGCGGTGTTGGGCGCCATCATGACCTATAGTGGATTTTGGGTCATGACAGCTTGGTATCAGAGCTCTAGGTTCACTTGGGTCTCACGAATCATGAGCAAGTCTAGTAGAGTCTTGCAGATCGGTACAGAGACATTTGTACTTATCTTTGAGAGGCTATAGGGCTGTTAGGAGCACTTCCCTTCTTGATGTCCTCATCGTGCGGTTTGATTCCATTGAGGCTTGTGCCTTTATTTCCTTCCTACTCAATCTTATGCGACGTGAAGCGTTTGTTATCAATTGTGAAATGAGGAGTTGTAGTGGNATTATGCGTTCTCATCGAAAGGTTTCCTTTAAAATTTATAACTCACACGCCAATTCGTGAGTGAGGTCAAGGACCCGTCAAAGCTTCTTATTCTAATTGGATCAGGACGTTCGCCTCGGCAGGATAGATACATCTATGGTTCTTGCCGTTTGACCCTCGGTAGTACGCACATTATGATGGATCGGGTCGTACGTCTCGGCAGAATTATGTACCACACTCTCATAGGAGTGGGCCATTTGCCTTGGAAATACAATAG
>AWOL01S0205003.1:5112-17511 GCA_000715115.1 Nicotiana otophora
GGGTTAGGGGAGAAAATGGGAGGGGGTTGGGGTTAGATGTGAGAGTAGGTGGAGTTTTTGGAAAATGCTTTCCTAACTTTTTCTACGTAAGTCAATTTCCTTCAATTTCAGGAAAACGTGATATTTAGGAAAAATTTTCCAAACTATTTTGTGCAACCAAACAGTGAAAATGAGAAAATATTTTTCTAAAAATATTTATTGTCATACCAAACACACCCTAAGTTTTAGTTTTAGTCAAATGGCGATAATTCGAGGTAGGGATTTCCGAATTTCATTCATGGCATATGCACAAGTCCCAAATCACGATACGGACCTATCGGGATCATAAAAATACTAATCCGGGTCTGTTTGCTAAAAACGTTGACCGAAGTAAACTTGAATGAGTTTTAAAGAACTATTTTATATTTTTTTCAATTTTTCACATAAAAGTTTTTCGAAAAATATACGGACTGTGCACGCAAGTCGAGGAATATTGAATGGTGCTATTCGAGATCTCGGAGCATAGAATTGAAAGTTAAATTTAAAGATAACTTGTCGGGTTATCACATTCTCCACTTATAAAATAAATGTTCGTCCTCGAACGGAATTAGAAAAGTACATGGGCTGGTGAAAAGGTGTGGATATCTACTCCGCATGCGCTCGAACTGATGGATAACTTTTGGACCTCAACTGTCGGACCTGCCGGGCTAGAATAGCTACCGACTGTTCCTCATAATTCAAATCTTTGTCCAGTTGGACTGAGCTGAAATCTAACACATGCGACGGATCACCATGATATTTTCGGAGCATAGATACATGGAAACCCAGATGAACTGCCGATAAACTAGGTGGTAGTGCAAGCTTGTAGGCTACTTCACCCACCCTTTCAAGAATTTCAAGGGGCCCGATATATCTAGGGCTCAACTTTCCCTTCTTTCCGAACCTCATCACACCCTTCATAGGTAAAACCCAGAGCAATACTCTTTCTCCAACCATAAATGCAACATCACGAACTTTACAGTCGGCATAACGCTTTTGCCTAGACTGAGATAATAGGAATAGATGTAAGACAGGTAAGTCATATCAACAATCAAGTATTTCTTTTATCATTCTGTTGCGGCATGCAACACATTCCCCAATATAATCCTTCAATTAAATTCCGTTGCGGCGTACAAACCGATCCTTCAATATAAACTTTAAATACATTTTGTTGCGACATGCAACCTGATCCCACAATATAATCTTTCAAATAAATTCCATTGTGGTGTGCAACCCGATCCCCCAATGTAAATTATCAACACTTATATGTAAGACAACTTCAATAAATGCCACAATTAATATGAAACTATTAGGCAACAAGGTATATAACAATTATAATTTATGTAGGAAACAAATAGGGACAAGTAATAAATGAGTGCAGAATTAGGGAGGGGATAGGCAATTTAATATATGAAATGCTAATTGTCAAGTAGCAACTATGACACAAAAGTCAAATAATCATGTAGCAATTAAGGCATGAAATCAAGGCATAATAGTAGGCAATGAAAATAAGAGAATCAATTAATATAACAATTAATTCATGCAATAACCCAATTAGTGAAATATGTAAAAAGAACAAACATGGAAACAAGCAATTTGATGACGTATAGACACTCGTCACCTCGTCTATGTGTCCCTACACATGAAATTCACATAACACATAGTTCAAGGGTTCTATTCCCTCAAGTCAAGATTAACCACGACACTTACATTGCTTCACAATTCAAGTGATCGCTCGACCATGACTTTTCCTTTCGAATTAGTCTCTAAACCAATCAAACCTAGCAATTTATTTACCAACAATTCAATTTGAGCTTTAGAAATTATTCACAATTCGACAGAGACTTAATGTAAGTCATTTTCGGAAAATTCAACCAAAAGTCAATGTTAGGCCCACTTTTCGGAAACCGACAAAACTATACAAAATCTGAACACCCATTCCGTTACGAGTTCAACCATACCAAAATTACTTAAATTCGACCACAACTCGGCCTTCAAATCCTCTATTAAAATCTATGAAATTTTCTACCATTTTCAACCTAAAACACTAATTTGTTGATAAAACAATAATAGATTCTTATAATTTAACCAAAATTGAGTTAGGAATTCTTACCCCGATGTTTTCCTTGAAAACATCCCAAAATTTGCCTCACCGAGCTCCAAATCGTCAAAAATGGAACTTATGTTCTGCTGCCCAGGTATTTAACCTTCGCGATCGTAGGAAATTCTTCGTGATCGTGGTGAGAGGCGATCGCAGCCATTTCCCCGTGATCGCGAAGCACAAACTTCTATTAGTCTTCCCAAATTCTTCTCAAATAGCATGTAGTGTATTGGTCATTACATTTTGTACAAAACTCCAAATGATAAATGATTTAATTATCTGAAAACTAGACATCAAGGTCTACAACTATCATTTTGGGATCAGCTCCAAATTCTTTATAGATTGCAAGATATAAGCTTCCAAAGTCGGGTCACTGACATCAGGATTTTTCTCTACGCGATCGCGATTCACTGGCCAATTATTCCCATTTTACTCATCACGGCGAATTCCATGTGATCGAATTGCACACTATTGTAGCCAAAACGAGCAGCTAAAAATGTCCTATAAGTCTCAAACCATCCCGAAACTCACCCGAGCCACTCTGAACCCCGTCCAAATATACCAAGAAGTCCTGTAACATAACGCGGACCTACTCGACGTCTCAAATCACGTCAAACAATGTCGATACTACGAATTGCACCTCGATTCGGACTTATGAGTTTATGCAATTTTCAATTCTATAACTCGCGTTGAAACATGTCAAATCTATCTAGAATAACCTCAAATTGTGCAGGTAAGTTCAAAATGACATAACATAGCTATTTCAGCTCTCGGAATCTCAATCCGAGTCTGATATCGGCAAAGTCAAATCTACCGTCAAACTTTGAAAATCTTTAACCTTTAAGGGTGTGTTTAGAATAACGGAAAATGTTTTTCGTGGAAAATATTTTCCAAAAAAATAATTCTTTGGAAATCAAGTAGTAATCTTACTCATTTTTCGGTGTTTGGTACGCAAATTAAGAAAAATAACTTCTCAAAAGTATTCATAAATAATTTAGATATAATAAATATGAAGCCATAAACCTTCGAACCAAAAACCTTCCTAACCCATAAATTTGATAAACTACTGAACAACTAAACTTTCGAACCCCTAAACTCTATAATTTCTAAACCCGCAAACTTCCAAACGCATAAACCTCTGAAATCATAAATTTGGAACTCGTAAAATAAAGTGGAAGGGGACTTCAGAGCTGCGAACGTTGTGCAGTTATACCTCCAGTCTCCTCTAGTAGCTGAATCTGAGCAAGTCTACAGTACGCCGCTGGAACCAACTTTGGTATCTGTACAAGAAGTGCAGAGTGTAGTATGATTACAACCGACCCCATGTACTTTGTAAGTGCCGAGCCAAACCTCGACGAAATAGTGACGAGGCTAAGACAGGTCGCTTGTATTAACATGTATGCAATAATAATAAAAATAGGAATAATAATAAAAATAGGAATAATAATAATAATAATAATAATAGGAATAATAATAATAATAATAATAATAATAACAATAATAATAACAATAATAATAACAATAACAATAATAATAACAATAACAATAACAATAACAATAATAATAATAATAATAATAATAATTATTATTATTATAATAATAATAATAATAATAATAATAATAATAATAATAATAATAATAATAATAATAATAATAATAATAATAATAATAATAATAGGAATAGAGGTAAGACAAGTAAGTCATATCAACAATCAAGTATTTTTTTAATCATTTTGTTGCGGCGTGCAACCCGTTCCCCAATATAATCCTTCAATTAAATTCTGTTAGGACGTGCAACTCGATCCGTCAATATAAACTTTATATAAATTCCGTTGCGGCATGCAACCCGATCCCACAATATAATCTTTCAAATAAATTTCGTTGCGGCGTGCAACCCGATCCCACAATGTAAATTAACAATATTTATACGTAAGACAACTTCAATAAATGCCAGAATTAATATGAAACTATTAGGCAACAACGTATACAACAATTATAAATTATGTAGGAAATAAATAGGGACAGGTAATAAATGAGTGTAGAATCAGGGAGGAGATAGACAATTTAATATATGAAATGCTAATTGTCAAGTAGCAACTATGACACAAAAGTCAAATAATCAGGTAGCAATTAAGGCATGAAATCAAGGCATAATAATAGGAAATGAAAATAAGAGAATCAATTAATATAACAATTAATTCATGAAATAAGCCAATTAGTGAAATATGTAAACAACAAACATGGAAACAAGCAATTTGACGACGTATAGACACTCGTCACCTCGTCTATACGTCGCTACACATGAAATTCACATAACACATAGTTCAAGGGTTTTATTCCCTCAAGTCAAGGTTAAGCACGGCACTTATCTTGCTTCACAATTCAAGTGAACGCTCGACCACAACTTTTCCTTTCGGATTAGTCTTTAAACCAATCAAACCTAGCAATTTATTTACCAACGGTTCAATTCTAGCTTTAGAAATTATTCACAATTCGACAGAGACTTAATTTAAGTTATTTTCGAAAAAGTTAACCAAAAAGTTAACGTCAAGCCCACTTTTCAGAACTCGACAAAACTTTACGGAATCTGAACACCCATTCCATTACGAGTTCAACCATATAAAAATTACTCAAATTTGATCACAATTCGACCTTCAAATCCTCAGTTAAAATCTATGAAATTTTCTACCATTTTCAACCCAAAACACTAATTTGTTGATAAAAACAATAATAGATTCGTGTAATTTAACCAAATTTGAGATAGGAACTCTTACCCCGATATTTTTCTCTACGCGATCGTGAAAGGCCTTCTGCGATCGCGATTCACGGGCCAATGTTTTCCATTTTACTCATCGCGATTGCGGTCAATTCCACACGATTGCACTGCACACTGATGTAGACAAAAACCAGCAGCTAAAATGGCCTTAGAAATGGTCTGAACCCACTTTGAAACTCACTCGAGCCACTCGAAACCCAGTCCAAATATACCAGGCAGTCCTGTCACATAACGCGGACCTACTCGAGGTCTCAAATCATGTCAAGAAACGTCGATACTACGAATTGCACCTCGATTCACACTTATGAGTTTATGAAATTTTTAATTCTATAACTCGCGTCGAAATATGTCAAATCAATCCGGAATAACCTCAAATTTTACAGGTAAGTTCCAAATGACATAACAGAGCTATTCCAACTCTCGGAATCTCAATCTGGGTCTGATATCGACAAAGTCAAATCTACGGTCAAATTGTGAAAATCTTTGACCTTTAAGTTTCTAGTTTTCGTCAAATGACGATAATTCGAGCTAGAGACTTCCGAATTTAATTTCGGGCATACTCCCAAGTCTCAAATCATGATACGGACCCACTGGGACCGTCAAAATACTTATCTGAGTCTATTTGCTCAAAACGTTGATCTAAGTCAACTTAAATGAGTTTTAAAGTACTATTTCACATTTTTATCATGGTTTTACATAAAAGTTTTCCGAAAAAATATATGGATTGCGCACGGAAGGCGAGGAATACTGAATGGTGTTATTCGAGGTCTCGGAGCACAGAATTGAATGTTAAATTTAAAGATGACTTATCGGGTCATCACCGTGCAACCTGATCCATAGACACAAATCAATAAATGAAATAAATTCAACAACTCAAATCACAAGAATCTCTAACGAATATGAAAGCAGAACCATAAAGGAAATCTCATACCACATCAAGAATTGCTATAATTAATACTAAGCGGCAAGACAAGTCAAATAAATGACAACTAAAGAGTACAAGTAAGTCAATTAAGGCAAGTAGCAGTTAATCATGGAAGCATGGGAGAAACTAATATTTAGTGCGAGAATAATAAATGACAAGTAGAAAATTAAAGCATAGGAAGCAATTAAAGTATGTAAGAGTTTAGACATGGAATAAAATAGTTAATGAAATACGGAAAAACATGGAAACAAGTATTTTAATTGAGTATATATACTTGTCACCTCGCATATACACCGCTACACATGAATTTCACATAGTACATAGCTCAAGGGTTCCTAATTTCCTCAAACCAAGGTTAGACCCAATACTTACCTCGCTCCGCAAGCAAATCAAGGCTCTATCGGGTTCTTTCGTCTAAAATCCGCCTCCAACCCAATCGAATCTAACCAAAATCGACTGAATAACATCAAATAATGCTAGGAAAATCAATTACAATACATAAAGTTAAGATCTTTATATTTTTCCCAAAAAGTCAACCACAGACTCGCTTGGTCAAAACCCGATATTCAGACCAAAATCCATTTATCCATCCAATCCCGAGGCCGATTATGTAATTATTTCAAAATCCAACCTCAATTTGAGGCCTAAATCCCAAATTTACAAAAACATAATAATAATTCTTCCCAAATCCCTAATTTTCTACCATGAAGAAATATAGATTAAGGCTAGAAATTAGTGGGTGATGATGGAAATGAAAGAAATTCAATTAAAGTACACTAACCTATGAAAGGGTGATAAAATTTCTTCTCCAAATCGCCTCTAGGCCGAGCTCTAAAGAATAGATGGTGAAAATAGGTGAAATCTCGTCTTTGGGATATTTTAAATCACTGGCGTCAGGTCTTGTTCGCGTTCGCGAAGGACCTGCCGCATTCGCGTAGCACTGTAGCCCAAATGGCCTTCGCGTTCGCGATGGCTCTTTCCCCTGGTCATCGCGTTCGCAATCCAGTGATCGCGTTCGCTAAGAACACAAGACTAGCTCTCCCAGAATCCCACTGTGCTTCGTGTTTGTGGAGGAACAGTCGCGTTCGCAAAGGGCAAGCCCCCCTCCACTTCACGTTCGTGACCAGAACCTCGCGCTCGCGAAGAATAACTCCTCCCCAGTCCCAAACTACTCTTCGCGATCACGAAGAAGCATGCACCAGAAACCAGCAAAAGCTAAACCAACATTTTTTCCTAAGTTCAAAAACATTTGCAACCTATCCGAAACTCATCCAAGCCCCCGGGGCTCCAAACCAAACATGCACACAAGTGTAAAAATATCATACGAACTTGCTCGCGTGATCAAAATACCAAAATAATGCCTAGAACTACGAATCGGATACCAAAACGAATGAAATTTTTAATGAAACTTAAGAACATGCAATTTCTCAACCAGACGTTCGAATCACATCAAATCAACTCCGCTTTGCACCAAATTTTGCAGACAAGTCATAGATATTGTAGTGAGCTTATACCAAGTTTCGGAACCGAAATTCGAACCCGGTAACAACAAAGTCAAACTACGGTTAAACTTATGAATTCTTTAAACTTTATAACTTCTATTTTTCAACAAATTACGATAAATTAAGTTAGGGACTTCTGAATTTGATTTCAGTCATACGCCCAAGTCCCAAATCACGATACGCACCCATCGGGACCGTCAAAATACTGATCCGGATCTTTTTACACAAAATATTGACCGAAGTCAACTCAAATAGGTTTTAAGGCACGATTTCACATTTACGTAAATTTTCTCATAAAAACCTTCCGGAAAAAGGACACGGGTTGTGCACGCAAATTGAGAAAGGGAAAACGGAGCTATTCGAGGTCTCGAAATACAGAAACGAAGGGTAAAATTATAAATGACCTATCGGATCATCACAGGTTTGGTGCGATTTATCGGTTGTTTTGTACATCCCTAACTGACGCTTTCTAACTCTATGAGGAGCTCCACACTTATTTCAATTAAAGCCACCACTCCCCTTTTTTTCTCTATCTCCTCTCGCTCCACTTATTTTGAAACTTCTAATCAGACATTGAAAAGCAGTGGTGTTTGTTTCAAAACAGCTGAATATTTTACGTAACTAAAACTTTTTGCTAATAACGTTTGAAAACAGACGCCAAAAGTTGTGTACAGTCCATATGTTATTAGGGCTAGTATAGACTATACTGTATAGTAAATTGGTTTTCATTTGTAATAAGAAACAGACAACGCCATGCATGTGCATAAAAGTGCTATTGACGTGCAAAATATAGTAATCTGAACTACCACTTTTCCAATACATACAAATATATCAAAAAGCGAATTTAGAGGGGCCGAAAGGGTTAACCCGAACCTCCTAATTTACCGAAAATTTATACTGTGCATATAAAGTAAAATTTATTTTGTATCTCTATATGTTATATTTTGAATCTCTTTGACACAACCCAAAAGCATAGCATAGTGGTAGCTGAGATTCAAAATCGTTGTAAGGTTGTTTACCCGAAATATCGGATAACGTTGAATTTAGGTATTGTATATGGTTAAAACCGATCCTCGATCATAAAGATCGATCGAGGATGGCATCTCAGTCAAGGGGTATCTTCATGGAGAGCCCGAACGAATTCCGAGATGGGGGCATCGAGCGTCGGGGTGTCCAAATCGACCGAGACGACATCGACATATACAGGTCCCGAACATCGATGCCCGATAGCGATCACCAAGCTCGAAACCAAGGCCGAGGTTCCGATCCGACACCGATTTCGAGTCAGTATCGAGCTCACAGACAAAAGTTGTTACAACCGCACCAAAAGAGAGAATCTTGGCAGGAATTAAGGAGGAGATACACCATCATGGGTCCTCCTCTAGTTATATTACTTTATTATGTTGATACAAATAAAATAGTGATCCTTGGCTATAAAAGGCAAGATAGATTGTAATAGAAGCACCTCCTCTGAGATCAAGAATTCATTGTGTTTATCTTCCTAAGCTCACCAAGTATCTTTGTTCATCATTTTCTATTTTGCATCATAAATATGTGTACTGTTATCTTCAGGTCAAAGGAATTTACTTATCCTTAGAACCATACCTAAATTCAATGTTATCCGATTTTTCGGGTAAACAGTTTGGCGTCCACCGTGGGGCTAAGGATAACAAGTGATTATTTGATACAAATATACAGTACACTCCAGCTTACACCCTCATACCAGCAATGGCTCTGCCAATCGACCTCGAAGCCGGCCTTCAAGATAAAACCAACAACTTGGTGCCCGAGGCCGAAAGGCTACCCAACAACGGCAATGAGGCTCGAATCGAGGAACCCGAAATTCGAGCCGAAATTCCAGTAGATATCAATTCACGAATAGCTCTAGAAGCAAATCAGCGTTCCAAGAAGGAAAAAAGCGTTCAAGGTGGCACTCGACCCATAGCTTGAGACACCCACAACACGGGGGAAATCGGGGTCAGCTTGCGTATGATTTTCGAAATACTACAAGCCCAACATGTAGCGATAGCTCAGTTGCAAATCCAAACTCACATGCAAAGTAAGTCAAACTCCAATCCACTTCTTCAAGAAGCAACCCCCAGAACGGAGCCCGACACAGTGAAATCGAATGAGCGAGAATCAGGAACCGCTCCTAAAATTGCTAAACTGCTCGAGGAACTCACAAAACGAGTTGAAGCCAACGACAAAACATTCGAAATATATGATGCTAGGATCGATCAGATCCCGGGGGCTCCGCCCATGATGAAAGGGCTGGATTCGAAGAAATTCATACAAAAGCCTTTTCCATCGAGCGCGGCCCCAAAACCGATCCCGAAAAAGTTCTGTATGCTCGTAATTCCCAAATATAACGGTACGACCAATCCTAACGAACATCTCACCTCCTATACATGTGCCATCAAAGGCAACGATATGGAAGACGACGAGATCGAGTCTGTATTGTTGAAAAAGTTCGGAGAAACCCTCGCAAAAGGAGCAATGATCTGGTATCACAACTTGCCACCAAATTCTATCGATTCTTTTGCCATGTTAGCAGATTCGTTCGTAAAAGCACATGCTGGTGCCATAAAGGTCGCAATGAGGAAATCGGATCTATTCAAAGTAAAACAAAGGGGTGACGAAATACTGAGGGAATTCGTATGCCGGTTTCAAATGGAACGCATGGATTTTCCACCAGTCATAGATGATTGGGCCGTACAAGCTTTCACCCAAGGATTGAACTGACTGAGTTCGACAGCATCACGTCGGCTGAAATAAAGCTTGATCGAATACACTACAATAACTTGGTCGGATATACACAATCGGTATCAATCGAAAATCAGGGTCGAAGATGATCAATTGGGATTTCCGTACGAACCCACGCGTCAGAACCGCGCAACCACTAAAATTATGAAGGAAACCAACAGAGAACAAAGGTCAAACAGAGACCGATACCAGCCGTACGTCACAGATCGGGTGAACCACGGTTCGGCACATGAGACAGTTCGGAATAACCACAGGTATGATCGGGGGAAAAATTCTCGGGGACTTATGAGCAAGAGAGGCTTTGATAAATATGCCGATCCTATAGAAGTTCCTCGATTATCGGAATATAACTTCAACATCGATGCATCCGCCATCGTATCGGCTATCGGACGCATCAAAGATACCAGATGGCCTCGACCCATGCAGACCGATCCGGCCCAAAGGAATCCCAATCAAATATGCGAGTATCATGGCACCCATGGTCACAAAACGGAAGAATGCGGACAATTAAGAGAGAAAGTAGTCCGCTTGTTCAACAAAGGGCACCTTAGGAAATTTTTGAGTGATAGGGTGAAGAATCATTTTAACAACAAGGACTTCGGCAAGCAAAATGAAGAAGAAGAACCACAGCACATCATCCACATGATCATCGGCGGCGTCGATACCCCTCAGGGACTTATGCTCAAACGCACTAAGACGTCGATTGTGAGGGAAAAGAGATCTCGAATTCAAGATTACGCTCCCTCAGGGACATTATCGTTTAATGATGAATATGCAGAGGGAATCATCCAACCCCATAACGATGCACTAGTAACATCCGTACTCATGAATAAAGTTAAAATTAAGCGTGTGTTAATTGATCCAGGTAGCTCGGCCAATATCATCAGATCGAAGGTTGTAAAACAGCTCGGCCTACAAAACCAGGTCGTATCCGCAACTTTGGTTTTAAACGGATTCAATATGGCATGCGAAACCACCAAAGGCGAGATAACCCTACCGATAAACATCGCCGGAACAATTCAGGAAACAAAGTTTCACATGATCGAAGACGATATGAGATATAGCGCCCTTTTCGGAAGGTCGTGGATCCACAACATGAGAGTTGTACCTTCGACCCTACACCAGGTCCTCAAATTCCCAACACCGACAGGTGTCAAAATAGTGTACAGAGAACAACCAACCGCAAAGGAAATGTTCTCCGTCGAGGAAGCAAAACCAACATCTTCGTCCTCGCCGGCGTAAGGATCGGGTTCAGAAGGAGACACAGTCGAAGAGTGGAACGCCAAATAGCAACCAAAGACATCGGCGTCGACCCAGCCAGGTAAGCAGAGCATCGAAGAAGATAATGANATCGACCCAGCCAGGTAAGCAGAGCATCGATAAAGATAATGATCAGTGGATCCATCGATCCTTCGTGACCCCCGATGACTCCGATGCCACCAAATCAAATATTGAGGAATTGGAGCAAATCATTTTGATCGAACACTGGCCCGAATGAAAGGTATACCTGGGAAGGGGCTTGAGCCCCGAACTCAGGAAGAAAATCATTCAATTTCTCATTGATAACATCGATTGCTTTGCTTGGTCCCATTTAGATATAACAGGAATCCTGCCGGACATAACAACACACCGACTAAGTGTGTCCTCTAGATTCAGACCGGTGAAGCAAAAACGAAGACCCTAATCGGAGGTAAAGCACACATTCATAAAAGATGAGGTAACTAAACTGCTCAAAATAGGATCCATTAGAGAGGTAAAATACCCTGAATGGTTGTCCAATGTGGTCGTAGTGCCTAAAAAGGGAAACAAACTTAGAATGTGTATAGACTACAAGGACTTGAACAAAGCATGCCCCAAAGAATCTTATCCACTGCCCAACATCGATCACTTGATCGATGCCACGATCGGCCACGAGATCCTTACTTTTCTCGATGCCTATTCCGGGTATAATCAAATCCAGATGAACTCGGAAGACCAGGAAAAGACTTTGTTTGTGACCAAATATGGAACATATTGTTATAATGTAATGCCCTTCGGGCTAAAAATGCAGGAGCTACTTATCAACGCCTAGTAAATAGAATGTTCGAAGAATAAATAGGTAAATCAATGGAAGTCTATATTGATGACATGCTAGTCAAGTCCCTGCGCGCAGAGGACCATTTGACCCATTTGCAGGAAACATTCGATATTCTGAGGAAATACAACATGAGGCTCAACCCCGAAAAATGTGCTTTCGGAGTCGGCTCGGGTAAGTTCCTCGGCTTCATGGTGTCAAATCGGGGAATCGAGATTAACCCAGATAAAATCAAGGCCA
>AWOL01S0205023.1:0-12018 GCA_000715115.1 Nicotiana otophora
ACATATCAACTAATAAAGTAGTCAATTCCTAATTAGTCTAAGTCTTCTTTTTCCTTATTCTCTTCATCGCTGTCTTCTTCTTTGTCTAGTGTAAGTCTTCTTCTTCCTTATTCTATGCATCGTTGTCTTCTTCTTCTTCCCCAACAAATTGTTTTCCATGTCTCTATTTTTTTCTGTAGAACAAGTCCCATTCGAGCCCTCCCCAATAAGCCTCAGTCCAGTAGTCCACCACCCATCTTCAACTTCTCTGCCCTAAAAAGAATACTAGAGCTCTTGATTTCAGAAACCTGCAGCATGAACAAGAAGATTGATCAAGACAAAAGGCTTCAGAAGGACTAGTAAATTACTACGTAGCAGCGGAATTAAAGGTATTTCGTTTCCCATCTCTTCAAATCTTTACTTAGGGAAATCAATTCTCAAACTTTTTCCCAAACTTTTGGTCAATACACCCGATCTCGTTTGACCAGATCCGACCCAGATCCCACACCCTTACCCGTGTCAGTATCGTATCGAGACGGGTATGGTGCCCAAAATGCCGAGTCCGAGTAACTTAGCTATTGATTACCCGAATTTGCCTCTAATAAAAAAGCCAGTACATCCAAATCCATATAGAGTCGTGGAGAAGGAATCAATGGAGTTTTCTTACTGAATTTACCTGATTTGACTTAGAATATATTTTTGAGAGGCTTTGTTGGAGTGATGTGTATATACAACTAGTTAGTTAGAAGTTAGTGGTAGTTATTTGTTATTTAGCATAATGTTAACTAATCAGTGGATAGTTAGCTGATAAATATATGTAAAGAGGTTTTTTTCAATTAATGAAGTACGAACATTTTCCTCTTATCTCAATTTGAGCTTCAATGGCAGAAATCTAACATGGTATCAAAGCGGAGAAGATCGATTTTCTATGTTCTCGTTCAAGCTCGTTAGGTAAAGCTGAATCTAATGCAGAGATTTTAATTTTTCCTCTTATTAGCTGTTAGCTTGATTATTACATCGAATTGGTCGTCAATGGCGACGGAGAAGATAAACCACATGCATCCACTGTTTCTTCAGCCTTCGGACATACCAGGCTTGGTGCTAATTCCAATTCAACTCATAGGTTCCGAAAATTATAGGCTATGGAGTAGATCGATGAAGCTAGCTTTAAAGGCCAAGCGAAATTTAGGGTTCCTCATAGGGGATTGCAAAATTGAGTCGTTTGAGGATGCTCTCCATGAGGAATGGGAGACTTGCAACGCAATAGTGCATTCCTGGATTATGAACTCAGTTTCGAAGGACCTTGTTAGCGGAATCATTTATGAGTCTGATGCGCATCCTGTATGGGAGGACCTTAAGGAACGATTTGATAAAGTGAATCGAGTAAGGATCTTTCAGATACACAGAGAAATTTCAAGGCTATCATAGGGAACTGATACTGTTACCGTTTATTTTACTAAGCTGGAAGAGCTTTGGGCAGAGTACGATGTGTTGGTACCTTTACAAAATTGTGGTTGTGCAAGGGCAAAGGAACACTCTGCTCAAATGCATCAACAACGCCTAATGCAGTTCTTAAGTGGGCTAAATGACACATATGATCAAGCACGCTTGCAAATTTTGATGAAAATAATGAACCAACTCTTAACCAGGCATATGTATTGATTTCTCAGGATGAGAGTCAGCAAGCTATGGGAAATCTATTAGTGACAGGAAAATTGGATCCTTTGGCTATGCAAGCAGGTCGAGGGCAAGGGTATTGTGAAAGAAAGCAGTTCTTACAATATGAGCATTGCAAGATGAAAGGACACACTAAGAAAAATTAATTCAAAATCATTGGGTATCTAGATGATTTCATGGCAAAGAGAGGATATTGACCGAGATGAGGACCTATGACATTCAATAATATGGAAGGACCACCAGCAGCTGGGAATTTGCAAAGTAAAGGTAGTGACTACTTCTTCACTGAAGCCCAATACCACCAGGTTCTAAACTTACTTAACAAGGAAGGACCCAGTGATACCACAATGCAGACACAAGCTAACATGGAAGGTACAATTTGCTCACTTGCTTCGGGTATGCATCCAGCTGAATGGATTGTTGATTCAGGAGCTACACATCACATAGATTCTACTTTGAATCTCTTACATAACATTCAAAGCATTGACAAACATAAAAGGGAATCAGTAAAGTTGCCTAATGGAACTAGTACAAATATAACTCATATTGGTAATTTACAGTTATCAGAAGACAGCATCCTGAAAAATATTCTATATGTGCCAAATTTCAAGTTTAACTTGATGTCAGTGTCAAAGTTGACAAGAGATCTGTTATGTGCTGTCATTTTCTTGCTTGAATTGTTTGTATTTCAGGACCTCTACAATGGCAAGGTGAGGGGTATTGGTAAGGAAAGTGAAGGGTTGTACTTGCTGAAAGGAAAAAGAGTTGAAAGATTAGTAGCAGCTGTTAGAAGTGAAGGGAAAGAAGAAGGTTCAAGTTTGATATGGCACATAAAGCTAGGACATGCTTCAACACTAGTATTACAGCATATTCCATTTCTGAAGAATAAAGTAGATAGTAGTTTACATAATAAGTGTTCTGTATGTCCTATGGCCAAACAATCCAGGCTTGCTTTTCCTGATAGTGAACATAGAAGCACTAAGGCATTTGAGCGAGTAAATATGGATGTTTGGGGGCATATAGAGTGCCTACTCATAATAGGAAACACTATTTTCTTACTGTTGTAGTTGACTACTCAAGGGCTATTTGGATATTTCTAATGCAATTAAAAAGTAAGACCATTGTATTCTTGAAGCAGTTTCTATGCATGGTTAAGAATCAATTTGATACCTCTATTAAGGTAATTAGAGCAGATAATGGAACTGATATCTTTAATAGTCAATGGAACACCACTGTACAAGATCAGGGGGTGATTCATGTAATGACCCGACCAGTCTTTTTGAACATTTGTACCTCGCTCGGTTGTTTGAGGGTATGAGTAGCTCTGTATGATATACTTTGACTTGTGTGAATCATTGGTTTTGGTTCGCAGGTATTTCAGAATCGAATTGGAAGAAAGAATTTCATTGTTGAAGCTTTAAATTGGGAGAGTTGACCAAATTTGACTTTTTAGCATTTGACCTCGGATTGGAATTATCATGGTTCCATTAGTTTTGTTAGGTGATTTTGGACTTAGGAGTGTATCCGAAATGTCATTTGGAGGTCCGTAGTGAAATTAGGCTTGAATTGGAGAAAGCTAGAATTTTGGCAATTTTGGCCGGTAGTGAAAATTTTGATATCGTGGTCGGATTGGATTTTCGGATGTTGGAGTAGGTTCGTGTTGTCATTTCAGACCTGTGTGAAAAAGTTAAGGTCATTCGGGCGTGATTTTGGTAGGTTTCGGCATCGTTGGTGGAATTTGGAAGTTTAAAAGTTCTTAGGCTTGAATCCGGGGGTAATTTGGTGTTCTGATGTTGTTTTGAGTGTTTTGAAGGTTCGACTAAGTTCGTATGGTGTTTTAGGATTGGTTGGTATGCTTAGTTGAAATCTCGGGGGCCTCGGATGAGTTTCGGGTTGTTAATAGATTGTTGTTTTTTGGACTTTGCAAAATGGCTGATCTGCTGGTATGAACTTTGTGGTTTTCTTATACGTGATCAGGTGGGTAGGTCCGCGATCGCGTAGGATTATTTGGAGGAGAGGCGAGTTGTTCTATGTGATCGCAGAGTTTGGGACGCGATCGCGTGAGTGTGTGAAATTGTGCTTCGCGAACGCGTTGCTGGTGCTGCGTTCGCCTATAGGTATCGAGCTGGTGAAGAGGTGAGGTGATTTCTCTACGCGATCGCGTGAGTTAGGATGCGGCTGCGTAGGTTTGATAAGAAGTGCTCCGCGTTCGAGTGGGCGAGGTCGCGTTCGTGAGGAAGAAGTGAGGCAGCAGTGGAGTTTGAGTGTTACTCTTCGCGGTCGCATGAGGGCAATTGCGATCATGTAGGTGTGAGCAGTTAGTGAATCGTATTCGCGTGAGGTGTTACGCGTTCCCGTAGAGTAAATTTCTAAGGGGGCAAAGTTGTTCTTCGCGATCGTGAGGGTTTGGACTCATTTTTCATATTTTGAGCTAGAGACCACGGAATTAGGCGATTTGTGAAGGGATATTTAGAGAGTTGATTAGGTTAAGTGTTTCTCACTTGATTTTGGTTGAATTCCATGATTATATCTTGATTTTTATCATCTAAATTGTGATTTGGGGTGCAAATTAGGGGAAAAGTGGAAGAGTTTCTAAGATGGCATTTTGAGGTTTCGAATGAGATTTTGTTGTCGGATTTTAGTAAATTTGATATGGTTAGACTCGTGAGTGAATGGGCTTTCAAGTTTTGTAATTTTTGTTGGATTTCGAGACGTGGGCCCAGGGTCCGGTTTGAGCCAATTTTGGATTTTAAGTCTAATTTGGTATTTTTCTTGTGGAATTGATTCCCTTAGCCTATATTGATGGTATTGTATTGCTTGTGGATAGTTTCAGGACGTTTGGAGGCCGATTCGAGAGGCAAGGGCATTTGGGAGTAGAGATTTGCGCGGATTGAGGTAAGTAACGATTGTAAATCTAGTCCTGAGGGTATGAAATCCCGGATTTTGTATCATTTTACTATTTTAAAGTGACGCCCATGTTAGGTGACGGGCGTGTGGGCGTGCGCTATTTGGGATTGTGACTTGGTCCGTCCCATAGAAATTGTAAAGTTGCATATTTTGTTGAAACTATACGATACTTATATGTTTTAGAAATGAGTTTCTATAAATTGGGCTGGATGCCATGTTTGGGCCTTGTGTCAATGCTGTTTGGACCCTTAGGGGCCTTTTCTTACTATCCTATCACTGTATTTGATTAAAAATCTATACTCAATAATGGTTATACCTGTTTACTGCATAACTCAATTTTTATTACTTTGTTTTGATGCATATAAATGTTGTTTTGGGCCGAGTACCATGTTCTTACTGAAATGCCCGAGTGGCTTGAGAGGTTTATCACTGAGTGAGGCCGAGGGCCTGATTTGTGAGGATATTTATGGGATCCGGCTGCACGCCGCATCATGTTTGATATAAGCTGAGGGCCTGAGTGATTTATGCCATGATTTGGCTTGATATAGCGCTTGTTCTGTAGAAGCCCCTTCGGAGTCTGTACACACCCCAGTGAGCGCAGGTACCTACTGAATGCGAGTGCGGAGTACCGAGTGTTGAGTGACTGGGAGGCATAAGTAATTGCGAGGTGTGCTCGAGTGGCATGAGTGATTGTGAGGTATGCCAGAGAGGCATGAGTGATTGTGAGGTTTTCCCGAGGGACTGTTTATGATTTCATCATTTTTGCTCATCTTGCATTGAGCCTTTTTTTGAAAACTGTTGAAAATTATATTTAAATGATTTTACTTGAACTGGGTTTAAACGAGAAGTTTTGATTCAAACCCTGATTTTAAAAGGATGTGGTATTTTATTGAGATTTCATGATATGAACTTTATATGCTTATTGCTCGTCACTACTGCTCAGTCTTTATTTATTGTTGTTACTTATTGAGTTGGCGTACTCACGTTACTCCCTGCACCTTGTGTGCAGGTCCAGGTGTAGCTGGACACGATAGCGGATGTTGACTATTCAGGTTGCAGATCTTCTCGGGGATAGCAAGGTAGTTGTCTGGCGATCACAGCCCTACTCTTCTCCCTTTTATCTTCCTTTAATTGTATTTAGCTATTTTCCAGACTATGTTAGTCTTGATATTGTTAGACAAATTGTAGTATATGCTCATGACGAGTGACACCACGATGTCGGGCTTTTCTTTTTTCGCACTTTTATTTTGATTTAAACTCCTTTACAAAGGCTTTATGTCAAATAGCCTTGAAATTATCTTTGAAATGAAAATATCGGTTTGTTTTGGAAATGAGTCGGCTTGCCTAGTTCCACGATAGGCGCCATCACGACAAGAGTTAGTTTGAGTCATGACAAGTTGGTATAAGAGCCTAGGTTACATAGGTCTCACGAGTCATGAGCGGATTTAGTAGAGTCTTGTGGATCGGTACGGAGACGTCTGTCCTTATCTTCGAGAGGCTGCAGAACCCTTAGGAAAATTTCACTTTCTTGTATTCTATCGTGTGAAATTGATTCATCTTGGAACATAACTCTTTGAATTCCTTTCATGCATTCATATGCGGACATGAGCACTCGATATAAGTTGGACATCGCCAGTTTGTGATTCTACGAATGATGTTTGAGATGTATTCTGTGTTTTGGTGATGGGCTAGGCTAGAGGACTTGAGGCCAGGTTTAGACCGCAACTTAGACTCGGTGGCTTCAGTTGTAACCTGTACAGTTGGACTCATATATCTGGTAGTGTCCCCACGAGTAGAATTTATGGCTCGATGAGCGACTGAATGGCTATATTGTAAGTATGATATGACTGCGGGATGTGTTCAGATAGGTTGAATGAGATGAATAAAGTTTTATGACTCAAGAGTTTGCTATTGGGTACTTGAATTCTGACTCAATTTGACGTATAGTCTCGAGTTGTGAGTGTATTGGAGGATTTTTTACGTTGTTAAATTGTGGGGCAAATTAAATTCTCATGTCTTATCAATGATTTTGGACTCAAGAAGAATAAGTGATTGTGTAGTAATTGTGGTTGCGAATGGGCATGTCTAATGTTGATGGCTCGAGAAAGATGATCTTCGAAGTTGCTTAGAGGAGATGGTTTAATCAAAGTAAGAGAGGCAGATTAGCATATGGATTATGTGGTAGGGTAGTCGCGTGCCTTGAGAAAGTGTAGAACGGTTTGGAATCGCTATAGAATATAATTTGGCCTACAGACTTTATTTGGAGTGATGGTTACTGTACGAAGAAAGATTGAATATGGCAAAAAGGAGTTTGTTTGAAATGAAGAGGGATATGAAGATCTAATTATCGTTTCAGGCGCAATATGACTTGAGTTCGGAAGATATTGTTGAACTTTCAGTTAATGTCAATAGGGAAAGCACAAACTTATACAAATGGTAGGCGAGCACTAGGTCAGGAAAATTTGATGATTACATAGTTGTTGCACCCAGTGCAACATCGTTGGAGGATGTCGGTAAGGAATTCCACAAGTGGGTTATCTCTTGTGTGCAGCTAGCAGTGGCGTGATGTTGATGAAGCGTTTGCGAGGAATATTACTTTCTACCCAGTATGAGGTCGCCTGTATGATTGTGGCTGACGATTCAGAATATTCATGAAAAGCTTAATAAAAGACTTCGAGAAGTCTGGCGGGTTAATGGTGCGAGATCTTGGTAATTAAGAAGGAGAAATCCGTGCGGGTTCTAATTTTATATAATTATAGCTTAAGGCTAAGTGGGGGAGTCTGCTATCAATGAGTTAATTGCACGGTTATATGTCGTATTAGTTTCGGTTCGGGGTATACTAGTGAATCAGTTATGACTTGTAGAGGTCGAGATCGAGGATGACTCAGGTAAAGGAATATCTGGACACAAGTTGTATTACACTCTATGGTTATATGAGGACCATAAAATAATTTAGTGGTCATTCACGAAGAATGTAGTGTACATAGAGCGGGAATTTGCTCGGTTGCGTAGGAGTGTGGGTTACTCTTTATTTCCCTTGGGTGTTGGTGTGCTAATGGGGCACAAGTCGTTTCGGTCCGTTTGGTCAGTTAATTCGATATTTGAGTAGAGTGGATGACTCTCAAGAATGGTTCTAATGGATTCGAGATTTATATGTAGCAATTTGGAATTTTCAAGATTTATCTATATGGCTAGAAAATTGGGAGTTGCATTGAATAGTGTCGAGACTCATGGAATTTTATATCATTGTGAATTATGCATTTCAGTATCAAGAAGGTGAAGGAAACAGTTTTAGATTCACATACAGTCTCTTCGGAGTAAGCATTTTTGGTTGTGGTACCTTTGGGATACATAAAAAGAGAATTCAGCGGCTTATAAGCCTTAGGGCGGTGTGATTCTATGCTAGAGTTCGTGGGGCAAGTTTTAGTTAAGGATAGTAGTGTTCTAACAAGGACAAGTAGCAATTTGAAGGCAATTTGGAAAGGACTTGGAGAAATAGGACAACTTGTAGTAGGTTGGGTTAGCACAGTAATGGGTATGATCGGTTCTTTGGGCACTTATGACGTGGCTAGTATCTATAGATGTTTCGTGGCAATGCTCTCGGATTTGGAAACCTGTGTGGCTTGGTAGAGTTAGAGAAATTCAGTTCAGATAGCTTGGTTATGTGCAAATGGATTTCAAAGTGTTCATGATGGTTTCTACCACGGTTTGAACCGGATATTTTCTACCGGTGTACGGAACTTGTTGTGTGTTATGATTTCCCCCTAGAAAGAAGAAAGAAAGAGGTTTCTAACTAATAAGGTATGTAATTTGCTAGTGACTCAGAGTTGACAATGGAATTCTTATGCTTGTCACGTGATGGCATAATAGATGTTGTGTGTTGTGCGGGAATATGATTTACATGTACAAGGTCACAATTCAGTTTTGAAGGGAAGGACATAAATTCTTAGGTAGCATGGATGGTTTCAGATAACTAGGTAAATGATATTGCTATTTGGTATGGCTTGATGGGAGTGTACATTTCAGAAGGGGCAATGTGTTCTGATTTATGGGTACTTCGCTGGTATTGCGGCACTCTCCCGGTTGATCGACTACTAATATTCAAATTTTTGTCAGGTGGCACAGAAGAATTGTTTTTAAAAAAGTATTTGTCGTGGGATGATTGTGTATGAGAGAGGTGTTATGCATTCGGGCGGTGGAGGTGGAATCAAATATGATGATTTGTGTGTTCTATGGAATTGGAGATTAGGAGTTCTCAGGAGCAGATTGTTTCATGGTTGTGGACTGTGAAGTTGTGGCCGGAGCTAGCCAGATGATAGAATGTATTATGATTCAGTCATTGTGGACTTTTGAAGGTTATTTATCTATTAGTGGCTGACCAGAGTTGATTTGGGTCCCATTGGTAGGCCCAATTAGGATGTGTATTCTACACAGAGACGGATTGGTTAGCTCCATACTGCTATTGTTGAAAGATGTGCCATTCGGTTGATGCAAAGCTAATTCGTATTCTGAAATGATCTGTGAGTTACTCTTCTATGCTACGAGGAGTTGTGATTCGTTAGTTACATGCACATATGGTGCGATTCTATTGTGGCCTTATAGTGGAATTTGAGCGAGAATAGTATTAGATATTGCTTGGTTGATGGCGTATTGGTCATGTTCTTTCAGGTTTTGTGTGGCATGGTGTCGTTTTCTTATCCGTGGTTATGGTAATGCACTTGGGGTACTTGATGTCGAATTGCGCATGGTCATTGATTTTGGCAGGGTGGCATGGGGTGTTTCATATGGACCAGTATTTGGATAGAGTCGCGTATTGCAGCAGAGTTATGTGGGAATATGATCTTTTGTGTAAGATTTGTGTGTTATGATTCTGCGGTGTGATGGGTTCTTAGCATTGCGTGGGGGTGGTACCCGTCGAGCTTGTAGAACGGTTCTCCTGTTTGGGTCATTGCTACGATTGGGTACATTTAGAATATTGTTATCTGGTACACAGATTGCACGGGTTGTGGCTTTAGATTGTATTGATATGTCATGTCACTAGAGTGGTCGTGTTGGATGAGACGAAGTCATTGGGCCTAGAATGGATGCTATCGGATTTGATTGCGGTATAATTAGGAGGATAATATCGGAAGTCGTCTTTGAAATTGGCTATAGTTCTTGTAGAAGGAACGAAAGATCCATGACCTGCTGGTCTAATGAATGGTTATGAATTCGGTATGTTTCTTTCATCAATGGTATTGTGCGAAGGTTATAGAACGAGAGGTTTAGTACCGGCACTGGGTTGATTTGAGTCGATACTGTGATTATAAATCATTGTTTTGAGCATTCGAGCTATGTGGTATTTGAATTTGAGTATTTGAGTTATGGTTATGGCTTTTGGTACAACTTTTTCAGACTTATACGGTATGTAGATGCGAACTTCTGATCTTATAGGAAATTTTGGATGTTGGAAATTTGATTCGAAGGCTTGTGGGTAAGGTTGAATTGAGAAATTTTAGTTATGTTGTTATATCAGACCTGTATGGGATAGGGTGACGTGGGATCACCCCCGGGTATGTGCATGGGAAAGTTACACAGCGATTTGATGGCTTTTGGAACAATCTGGGCACGTTCGAGGATGAATGTATGTTTAAGTGAGGGAGGATGTAATGACCTGACCGGTCATTTTGAACATTTTCACCTCGCTCGATTGTTTGAGGGTATGAGTAGCTCCGTATGATGTACTCTGACTTGTGTGAATCGTCGGTTTTGGTTCGTAGATATTTCGGAATCGAATTGGAAGCAAGAATTTCATTGTTGAAGCTTTAAATTGAGAGAGTTGACCAAGTTTGACTTTTTAACATTTGACCTTGGATTGGAATTCTGATGGTTCCATTAGTTTTGTTAGGTGATTTTTGACTTAGGAGTGCATCTGGAATGTGATTTGGAGGTCCATAGTGAAATTAGGATTGAATTGGCGAAAGCTAGAATTTTGACAATTTTGGCTGGAAGTGAAAATTTTGATATCGGGGTAGGATTGGATTTACGGAAGTTGGAGTAGGTTTGTCGTGTCATTTCAGACCTGTGTGCAAAATTTGAGGGCATTCAGACGTGATTTGGTAGGTTTCGGCATCGCTGGTGGAATTTGGAAGTTTAGAAGTTCTTAGGCTTGAATCCGGGGGTAATTTGGTGTTCTAATGTTGTTTTGAGTGCTTCGAAAGTTCGACTAAGTTCGTATGGTGTTTTAGGATTGGTTGGTATGTTTGGTTGAGGTCTCGAGGGGCCTCGGGTGAGTTTCGGATGGTTAACGGATCATTTTTTTCGACTTTGCAAAATGGCTGATCTGTTGGTATGAACTTTCTGGTTTCCTTATACACGATCGCGTGGGTAGGTCCGCGATCACGTAGGCTTATTTAGAGCAGAGGCGAGTTGTTCTATGCGATCGCAGAGTTTGGGACGCGATCGCGTGAGTGCGTGAAGTTGTGCTTCGCGAACGTATGGCCAGTGCCGCGCTCGCGCAGAGGTATCGAGCTGGTGAAGAGGTGAGGTGATTGCTCTACGCGATTGCGTGAGTTAGGATGCGATCGCGTAGGTTTGAGAAGCAGGGATCCGCGTTCGTGTGGGCTAGGTTGTGTTTGCGAAGTAGAAGTGAGGCAGCAGTGGAGTTTGAGTGTTACTCTTCACGGTCGCTTGAGGGCAATTATGATCACGTAGGCGTGAGCAGTTAGTGAATCACATTCACGTGAGGTGTTACGCATTCGCGTAGAGTAAATTTATGAGGGGGAGAAGTTGTTCTTCGCGATCGCGAGGGCTTTTTCGCGATCGCGATTAAGGAAATCTGGGCAGGAGTGTTAAATTCCAAAATCGAGGGTTTAGACTCATTTTTCATATTTTGAGCTAGAGACCATGGAATTAGGCAATTCTTGAAGGGATTTGCAGGGAGTTGATTGGGGTAAGTGTTTCTCACTTGATTTTGGTTAAATTCCATGATTATATCTTGATTTTTATCATCTAAATTGTGATTTGGGGTGAAAATTTGGGGAAACAGTGGAAGAGTTTCTAAGATGGAATTTTGAGGTTTCAAAGGGGATTTTGTTATCATATTTGAGTAAATTTTATATGGTTAGACTCGTGAGTGAATGAGCTTTCAATTTTTGTATTTTTATCGAATTTTGAGACGTGGGACCGGGTTTGAGCTAATTTTGGGTTTTGAGTCTAATTTGGTAATTTTCTTGTGGAATTGATTCCCTTAGCCAATATTGATCGTATTGTATTGCTTGTGGCTAGATTCGTGACGTTTGGAGGCTGATTCGAGAGGCAAGGGCATTTCAGAGTATAGATTTGCGCGGATTGAGGTAAGTAACGATTGTAAATCTAGTCCTGAGGGTATGAAACCCCGAATTTTGTATCATTCTACTATTTTGAAGTGACGCGCATGCTAGGTGACGGGCGTGTGGGCGTGCACTGTTGGGGATT
>AWOL01S0205026.1:534-17080 GCA_000715115.1 Nicotiana otophora
TAACCAATACAATTACGAACATGCTGACAGCTCCAAATGAAAAAAATGAAAAATTAGAAAGTGTACGTATCAGCATCTCAATTGGTCTGTTTATGATTCAGGTAAACAAAAGCATGTTTAAGCAACTTCCGATAGCAAGAGGTATAGATGCAAGGGTCTTTTAATTTGGGATGCTATGGTATCAAATTTGTAAATAGGCTTTCTCATGATCTGAGACGGTATAATTAAGAAGGCTCATGCAAAAGATGCTGTTAGCTAGGTTATGGCAATGACTGTGTAACACCCCTTTTTACCCCCAAATATAGTCAATGCACAAGCTCGAATTCTTGAGAGATTCCTCACCGGAGTCGTCAGAGCTGTCACACCCCTTTTTACCCCCTAAAAAGATAATATATTATGAATTATTATGGGGTTAAAGGGTTTTTCTAATTAAAGTGACAAACTTGAGTAGGGATTATTTTATTTTATAGAGTCGCCACTTGAAATAAATTTTTGGATGTTCCAAGTGACCTTTTATTTGAATCCCTAGTCTAAGGAAGGTTTGACTTTATTATTATTGGTCTGTAAAAACAAAGTCCGAGTAAGGAATTCTGTTGACCGGGGAGAAGGTGTGAAGCATTCCCCAAGTCCCGTGGTTCTAGCACGATCGCTTTATTGACTATAACTTGGCTTGAATTAATTTTGGACAAAACTGTATTTTATATGATTTTTATATTTTACCTATCCGCTTTTATTTTTTGATTATTAGAATTATAAAAAATAATTTGGGTAATATTACGTTTTCATAACCACGCTACGCAAGCGAATGCGTGATCGAAAACAAAATTAATTAACTTATCATAATTGCGCCTCGCAAACAAATCCGAAATCATGACAATCAATTAATTTTGAAAATTATTAAAAGTCAACTATCACGCTATGCAAGCGAATCCCGAGTTTAGCAAAAGATTAATTAAATTAAAAATTAACTAAAAGTAATGAGTATAGTATGACATTGTTGAATTAAGTTACTGTATATTAAATATCACGCTACACAAGCGATTTCGTGAAGTTAAAGCGCGCCTACTACTACCTCGTATTTAAATTAATTAATTAAGAAAGCGATTAAATTAATTTAATTTATAGAGGAGAAACTGATTTATATTGAAAATTAATTGTGAGACAGCCATGGTGTTGAAAGTTGGACCAGCCTTGTTAGCTGGTGAAAATGGGCCATCTATGGAAATACACTTGGTATTGGGCTGCTGGAATTTACTTACAAAAACAAAGGCCCAGCAGCTTATTAAGAAGATACGGGCCTGCTGAAATTACTAAAGGGAAGTGAACCATCTATTAAAATAGTTTTGACTTAATCACGTTGGGCCTAGTATTTCACCCCAAAAATCCTTTCTTTTCTACTTTGCAAACCCACTACCCAATCTTATTTTCTCTATTTGCATTTTTTTTAATTAAACTAAAAACAAACCTCAACCTCTCTTTCGACCTAATATCAAAGTTTAAAACTTACAAACACTAATAATAATATCCACATGTATTTTATTGACAAACAAATACAGCAAACTAAAAAAAAAGACAAAAAATGAAACATAATTGATTATCTGTTTTCTTTTAATTCCAAATAAATGATCGAATGACTTAAACATAAATGACCAATTTATAGTCACACGAATTTATTCACCTTGACCCAAATGACTGAGATTTCCAACTTTAAAAATAAGGACAAACATGATGTCTAAGACTCAATATTTTAATTCTCAAAATAGCAATAAACTTCCCAGTATTCACACATAGTCCTCTTTTATCTTCAAACACTCTTTTCTACTTAAGACCACTTAGAGAAACTAATAAAAAAAAGAAGAGAAAAACGTTTAACGTGCACCTTCTATTTAAACTAAAGAAAGAACAAAAGAAGCTAAACATTCTGTTTAGGTAACAAGGTATCTCAAAACACTAAGTATGTTTCACTGATGGGTTTTAAACTAAACACAAACATCTACTCTAAGCTATAATTAACAGAATATTTAAAATCTATCTAAATCTATCTTACATCACTTATTCTTTAAACTAAGTTGTGTCATTATACGAGTTAGATCTACCAGCACAGACTCTTAGCAACTAAGCAAATCATATATAACTTTTAACTTACAAAGAGGTTAGAAGAAGCTGGAATTCAAGGAAAAGAGAACACATGTTTCATGAAGTTTGAATACTCATTTATGAGCAGAAGATCACACAACTGTAAAGAAACAGTAATAACACATCAATATATTCATTGCAAATAGCTTTATGCAACTAAGAACTAAACTACAGAGTTGGAAAAAATACCTAGTTTGCAGAAAATAGAAGAAAAAGCAGCAAGATAATGAACCAACAAGCAAGACTCCAGCCAAAACGGAACAACGCTGTAAGAAAACAGTAAAAACCCAGCAATGATGAAACCAGAAACGCAACAACTTTCGAAGAAGAAAGAGATCAAAAATGACTTCAAGAACTATGTATTTCTGGAAGATTTTTGCTCTCAAGAAACTCACTTCACGGTCTCAAGTTTTTGTGTTCTTTTAGAGTCTGTTAAGATGTCCCCAATATGTGTATGATAGAATGTTTTTATATAAATAAGAGAGAGCGGGAGTGTGAGTTGTTAAAGAGGAAGAGTGGAGAGTGTGAGTTGTGAGGGAATAATTATGTTGGTGGTAAGATGTGTGTTAAGTGACATGATGGAGTTGGGGAAAAAGGATAAAGTGAGTGGCGGAAATGGAAATTGAGGTATTGGTGAAATGAGTGTGATATAACTTTCTTAAGTAATAACTATAAAAGGTAAAATAAGAGTTAAAATATGTAGATTAAACTTAAAATATTAAAAAATGGTGAAAATTCAAGCATAATAAAAATTTAGGTGATTAGACTGTGACACAATACACACATGCATAATAGTTAAATTATTTGATGTGTGGTCTTCTTGACCTACACCTTCATCTCTTTCTATGTGAAGAATTAATCATAAAGATGGCCATTAATTTACTCGATTCCTATTCATGGTTCTATTTACAAGGCTGTAATCAAGGTAGATGGACCACTATCTTATGCCATATATAATCTCTTCTTCATTTCTTTACTAACATATTTTAACTATTAAAACAAAATTTTGCTCAATAAGCTAGTAATTCCTCCTTCAGTTGAATAATACTATATATAGTCATATTAAATCAGCATTAGCACAACCATACAGCTACTTTAAAATATTACTACAGCAGATTGATTTCTACCCTTTACTGTTTCATTTTTAGCTTTATTGATAATCTTCTTATGTCATCCATCAATCTTTAGTCTCATTTTCAACCGTTCAGATCACTGTAATAGACAATGAAGAGATGCCCTTCCAAAAAGACCACAGCAAATAGTTACACACGCATAGCACATTACTACAACTTTTGTCTTTCAAAAATTTTATTATCTGCTTGCTTTTCCTATATAAATATTGTTCTTGTCATTTTCAACATGGTTTCTTCACTGTTTCTTTGAGTTTGAAAACGGTCTTTCTATCTCCACAAGTTAGTGGTAAGGTCTGCCTCACTACGTGGGAGTATAGAATACACTACATATGTTTATGTTGTTATTTTTGTACTTTCCTTATAAGTAATTTTCAACACTGGCCCATGCAGTTTTACCTGTACCATATTGCAAGATGAGCTTTTTGGCAATCATTTAATTTCCCTTTCAATCACAAATTTCTATTCAAATTTTAGTCTCTCTATGATGATTATAATGAGTAAATGCATGCTGCTTTTTATAGTTAATTAAAAGCTGTAAGAAAATCACATACATCTGTGACTTTGTTAATGTTGCAGCAACATAGGAAGATAAAAGTAAAATTCCAATTATCCAAATCAATAGTGGATTTCATATATGACAACAAAGGGAAAAAAGTCGCATTACCAAAAGTTGAAGGAAAGAATGCAATACTTTCTAGTCACCAGAAAATTATTCACGTTAAGGAAACAACATTTTTTTTTTTTTTTTTTAAAAAAANCTCTCCTTGTTAGTAAATAGAGGAATGCTACCATCTTCTCCATCATAAAAAGCATACAGGGAGATACTTGAAATACTAACATTTCATAATACAGAAGAAAAGTCCTTCAACAACCAAAATAAGATGAAACGTTGAACCCAAATAGATGTATATATCTACAAAAAATCAACTGATATCATGTGGTTAAGGCAAAACTTGTCTGAAATAACTTAAAAGAAAGTGACACATTGATTTACCTGTAAATCTAAAACATAAAGCTGACAAAAAATTTCATAATCACACTCCTACAAGCACGGGCCCAACACTTCTGTAACCTGCATGAAGTCATTCTTATCAGTAAGCGCACAACAACATAATAAATTATTGTCCCAAGTATTAAAACTACAAAACTATCAGGACATGATCGATAGCACCATAAGTTAGTTCCAAATAAGATAGACATATCATCAAATACCAACAAGTGCATAGCCTACTTGAAACTTGTTTGTTTTTCTTGTCACAAAATAGGAATGATTAGCACCTTTATGCAATCTGATTGTCTTATATAAATAGTTAATAAGATATTGATGCGTCTATTCCATGAATTTATGCTGTGAAGGCTCTAGTTCAAGTTTATTTTCGAAGTTCTATCTTCAACTTCAGAAATACAAAATGCATGTGAAAATCGGGGGAGTATAGCTTTTTTGATGGCATGCGTGTGAAAATCTAGCAAGAAATTATATTCAAAAGAAGAGAAAGTAACAAATACCCACCAAAATTGTGATCGCTATTACATAAACATTCAACCTAGAATTCATATCTAATCTCGGGAAGAAGAAAGACCCAGAAGCACCCATTTACTAACACTAAGCAGCAATTATTAACAATGATCACGCCTAACCATGCGTTATAAAAAGGATTAAGCGGTCGCTGCAAATATAATCCGGTCTAAGAGTCCGGAGTCGAATCCCATAGAGAACTAAGATTTAGTTACAACTATTTACTATCATTAAGAAGACAAGGTCGAACAATTCCTAAGTTATAAATATAAAGATTCTTAATTTAAACTAATTAACTAACAAATTAAAGGAATGAATTAACAACTAAAGTTACTAAGGGTTGAAGACAAAGTTAAGGAGGTCTAGAGTTATGATTTCNGCCCTTCCAAAATGACCACAGCAAATAGTTACACACGCATAGCACATTACTACAACTTTTGTCTTTCAAAAATTTTATTATCTGCTTGCTTTTCCTATATAAATATTGTTCTTGTCATTTTCAACATGGTTTCTTCACTGTTTCTTTGAGTTTGAAAACGGTCTTTCTATCTCCACAAGTTAGTGGTAAGGTCTGCCTCACTACGTGGGAGTATAGAATACACTACATATGTTTATGTTGTTATTTTTGTACTTTCCTTATAAGTAATTTTCAACACTGGCCCATGCAGTTTTACCTGTACCATATTGCAAGATGAGCTTTTTGGCAATCATTTAATTTCCCTTTCAATCACAAATTTCTATTCAAATTTTAGTCTCTCTATGATGATTATAATGAGTAAATGCATGCTGCTTTTTATAGTTAATTAAAAGCTGTAAGAAAATCACATACATCTGTGACTTTGTTAATGTTGCAGCAACATAGGAAGATAAAAGTAAAATTCCAATTATCCAAATCAATAGTGGATTTCATATATGACAACAAAGGGAAAAAAGTCGCATTACCAAAAGTTGAAGGAAAGAATGCAATACTTTCTAGTCACCAGAAAATTATTCACGTTAAGGAAACAACTTTTTTTTTTTTTTTTTTAAAGAAAAGATAGAGCAGACTCTCCTTGTTAGTAAATAGAGGAATGCTACCATCTTCTCCATCATAAAAAGCATACAGGGAGATACTTGAAATACTAACATTTCATAATACAGAAGAAAAGTCCTTCAACAACCAAAATAAGATGAAACGTTGAACCCAAATAGATGTATATATCTACAAAAAATCAACTGATATCATGTGGTTAAGGCAAAACTTGTCTGAAATAACTTAAAAGAAAGTGACACATTGATTTACCTGTAAATCTAAAACATAAAGCTGACAAAAAATTTCATAATCACACTCCTACAAGCACGGGCCCAACACTTCTGTAACCTGCATGAAGTCATTCTTATCAGTAAGCGCACAACAACATAATAAATTATTGTCCCAAGTATTAAAACTACAAAACTATCAGGACATGATCGATAGCACCATAAGTTAGTTCCAAATAAGATAGACATATCATCAAATACCAACAAGTGCATAGCCTACTTGAAACTTGTTTGTTTTTCTTGTCACAAAATAGGAATGATTAGCACCTTTATGCAATCTGATTGTCTTATATAAATAGTTAATAAGATATTGATGCGTCTATTCCATGAATTTATGCTGTGAAGGCTCTAGTTCAAGTTTATTTTCGAAGTTCTATCTTCAACTTCAGAAATACAAAATGCATGTGAAAATCGGGGGAGTATAGCTTTTTTGATGGCATGCGTGTGAAAATCTAGCAAGAAATTATATTCAAAAGAAGAGAAAGTAACAAATACCCACCAAAATTGTGATCGCTATTACATAAACATTCAACCTAGAATTCATACCTAATCTCGGGAAGAAGAAAGACCCAGAAGCACCCATTTACTAACACTAAGCAGCAATTATTAACAATGATCACGCCTAACCATGCGTTATAAAAAGGATTAAGCGGTCGCTGCAAATATAATCCGGTCTAAGAGTCCGGAGTCGAATCCCATAGAGAACTAAGATTTAGTTACAACTATTTACTATCATTAAGAAGACAAGGTCGAACAATTCCTAAGTTATAAATATAAAGATTCTTAATTTAAACTAATTAACTAACAAATTAAAGGAATGAATTAACAACTAAAGTTACTAAGGGTTGAAGACAAAGTTAAGGAGGTCTAGAGTTATGATTTCTCCAATTTTCGTAATCCTCCCCGCTATGTCTTCTATAATTTCGCCTAATTATTCTCTACCGATCGTGAGTACTTTGGTTATCGTAATTCTCTCCAGAGCAACTACCACAATTTAATAGTTGTATTCTCTCGAACTACACTAGCTGACACTAATTCACCGCTTACTATGATCGCACCAAGGTTTCGTTATCTCTAATCCTGCCTTTAAACCCTTCTTATTGATCTCTCAAATACGTTAGAAGTGGTATTGTTCAACAACTACCTAAATGCATATTCTCTCTCGAGCAGTACACACTAAATAGGCACAGTCAATTGAGGGTCCTTCAACCAACAACAATAATAATATAGTTGAACTAGTAGAGAAAAATAAAGAGCTAATTTATATTAAACGTAGTGGAAAAATCATCTTTCAATAGGTTCCATCAAACTTTAGAAGAGAATTTAGCTACTCATAGTTGTTTGCACAAATACAAGATTAGAATTTATAAAAATGGAAAATTAGGAAGAAAGAGGAAAAAACGTGAAGTTGAATCCTTCTCCTTGCTCCAAGCGTGTTCTTGCCTCTCCAAAGTCTTCTCTCCTTCCAAAGTACTATCTCTCTTCAGAATAGGGTTTTTATGAGGCGGATTTTCCTTCTCCTATCTCGGATTGGAAAAGCTGATTTTTTCTGCTCCGGTCCCGGTCTGGCGAAGTGAACCTCGTTTCGCTGTCCGGCACTTTTCTCTTTTGCTCTTTGTTCACTTCAAAAGCGGTGTGAACTCCCGCAACTCACACAAGAATTAACACACAAACACACTCAAAACATGTATTTTTCATCCTTTATCACCACCCCACACTTAAACTCTTGCTCGTCCTCGAGCAACTTAAAATTAAGCGCATAGGCAAGAAATACCTTTCAAAACATACTCAAGCATCACACCAATTACAATGGTTTATATCAACGCTTAAAACCCGGCATATGCACTCTTCATACAATAACAACAACAACATACCCAGTCTTATCCTACACAATGGGGTCTGGGGAGGGTAGTGTGTATGCGGACCTTACCCCTACCTTGTGAGGATAGAGAGGTTGTTTTCAATAGACCCTCGGCTCAGGAAAGCATAAGTACCACATTAATAAAAATATAGACAAGAAGGGACAGTACCAAAATACCATATAAAAGCAGAATAAAAACAACAAGATATTAAGGTAATCAACAATGAAAGAAAACAACGGTTAGTCATAAAACCTACTGCCCATAGAAAGAGAGACTGCGTGCCAATACTACTGTTATGAATACTCTAGACTACCTACTCTAATACCCTAATCCTCAACCTCCAAACCTTCCTATCAAGGGTCATGTCCTCGGTCAGCTGAAGCTGCGCCATGTCTTGCCTAATCACCTCTCCCCACCTCTTCTTTAGCCTACCTCTACCTCTCCGTAGGCCCTCCAATATCAACCTCTCACAACTCCTCACCAGGGCGTCTGTACTCCTTCTCCTCATATGACCAAACCATCTAAGCCGCGCTTCCCGCATCTTGTCCTCAATAGGGGCCACACCCACCTTGTCGCGAATGACATCATTTCTGATCCTATCTAACCTGGTGTGCCCACACATCCATCTCAACATCCTCATCTCTGATACCTTCATCTTCTGGACATGAGCGATCTTGATTGGCCAACACTCAGTCCCATACAATATCGTTGGTCTGACCACCACTCTGTAGAACTTACCTTTAAGTTTCGGTGGTACCTTCTTGTCACATAAAACACCGGAAGTGAGTCTCCATTTCATCTATCCCGCCTCAATACGATGTGTGATATCTTCATCAATGTAACGACCCGAAATCCACTAGTCGTGATGGCACTTAACCCAACCCGCTAGGTAAGCTAATTAACGATTATCCATTTTCAATTAACTTAATAAAACAATTAAACAAAGGAATTATCTGAGTCTTATACATCCCCAAGGACTGGTAATACAAATCATGAGCTCATAAGAATAGAATTTACAAGCTGATATGAAGTAAATACATCTTCTGTTTGAAAAGTACATAAACATAGTTTCTTTTTATATATAAATCTAAGGCTATCATGAACAAGAGGAAGCTACAACAGGAACGCAGGTACATCTTCAATCCCGGCAACCATCGAGCACAACAACAACAACAGCCAACATCTACACGCAATGTACAGAAGTGTAGTATCAGTACAACCGACCCCATGTACTGAGTAAGTATCTTGTCTAACCTCGTCAAAGTAGTGACGAGGCTTTAGTTAAAAGATGCTCATTGATAAAACCTGTAATGTAAACTAACAATAGAACTATACTACAGTACAACAGAGTAGCGCACACGAAATGATTATACAAAGCAATAGCAGAGTACTAAAAGAAAACACAATTCAACAGGTATTAATATCTCACCCAATCCTTTCCTGAGAGCGAAATCCAATAAATCAAAACAATTACCTCAAAGCATTTATAATCTGAGAAATATACTCAATACATCAAATCCAACGGCACGGCAACACCCTTCGTACATTTATCTCATCCTCACCAATTATGCGTAAAACAGTACCAACCAAATGACAGAAATACCGATAACAGAAATGACATAATGGGAAATACGCAAATAGCTATGGAGGATGAGAATGTACATGAGAACATCCGTAATAGACTGAACAGAAAGCATAGAGATAATGACAATGATTAGGAAAAAGGAATTTAACTTCAACTAACTAGCAAGGTGAAGGCATGAAGACAAATATGACAAATAAGGAATCGGTCACATGATCTTTATAAGTTAGCAAGTAGGGACATGAACGACTAGTATGGAAGAAGACATACACTTAAGTGCAACAAAACAGATGACATGGATGAAATCATAACAGCAGGCAATAGGCATGATATTAGCAAGTTCAAACAACTAGAAGGCATGATAGTACGACAACAAAGGTGATAGAGGATAAAGACAGAACAGTAACGACATATCACATAAGAACCATGAACACGACAATAACAATTCCAGGTAAAGACATGAAGGTATCTGCAAGAAAGAAATATCATAACATAATGCATATCTCTCATCCTCACTTGCACAGAAACACCCTTCGTGCCATGAACTCACCATAACATGAAAGCGTAATAATATAAATACAATGGTACGTCATCACCCTTCGTACTTTTACTCACAGTGATATGGCACGACATCACCCTTCGTGCTTTTACTCTCAATAATATGGCACGACATCACCCTTCGTGCTTTTACTCTCAATAATATGGCACGACATCACCCTTCGTGCTTTTACTCTCAATAATATGGCACGACATCACCCTTCGTGCTTTTACTCTCAATAATATGGCACGACATCACCCTTCGTGCTTTTACTCTCAATAATATGGCACGACATCACCCTTCGTGCTTTTACTCTCAATAATATGGCACGACATCACCCTTCATGCTTTTACTCTCAATAATATGGAACGACATCACCCTTCGTGCTTTACACTATCCCTCACATGATAATGTATAAACAAAGGCACGACATCACCCTTCATGCTTTACACTCTTCCTTACGGTGTATGTGAAAATCGGGGGAGTATAGCTTTTTTGATAGCATGCGTGTGAAAATCTAGCAAGAAATTATATTCAAAAGAAGAGAAAGTAACAAATACCCCCCAAAATTGTGATCGCTATTACATAAACATTCAACCTAGAATTCATATCTAATCTCAGGAAGAAGAAAGACCTAGAAGCACCCATTTACTAACACTAAGCAGCAATTATTAACAATGATAACGCCTAACTATGCCTTATAAAAAGGATTAAGCGGTCGTTGCAAATATAATATGGTCTAAGAGTCCGGAGTCGAATCCCATAGAGAACTAAGATTTAGCTACAACTATTTACTATCACTAAGAAGACAAGGTCGAACAATTCCTAAGTTATAAATATAAAGATTCTTAATTTAAACTAATTAACTAATAAATTAAAGGAATGAATTAACAACTAAAGTTACTAAGGGTTGGAGACAAAGTTAAGGAGGTCTAGAGTTATGATTTCCTCAATTTTTGAAATCCTTCCCGCTATGTCTTCTACAATTTCGCCTAATTATTCTCTACCGATCGTGAGTACTTTGGTTATCGTAATTCTCTCCAGAGCAACTACCATAATTTAATAGTTGTATTCTCTTGAACTACACTAGCTGACACTAATTCACCGCTCACTATAATCGCATCAAGGTTTCGTTATCTCTAATCCCGCCTTTAAACTCTTCTTATTGATCTCTCAAATACGTTAGAAGTGGTATTTTTCAACAACTACCTAAATGCATATTCTCTCTCGAGCAGTACACACTAAATAGGCACAATCAATTGAGGGCCCTTCAACCAACAACAATAATAATATAGTTGAACTAGTAGAGAAAAACAAAGAGCTAATTTAAATTAAACGCAGTGGAAAAATCATCTTTGAATAGGTCCCATCAAACCTTAGAAGAGAATTTAGCTACTCATAGTTGTTTGCACAAATACAAGATTAGAATTCATAACAATGGAAAATTAGGAAGAAAGAAGAAAAAATGTGAAGTTGAATCCTTTTCCTTGCTCCAAGCGTGTTCTTGCCTCTCCAAAGTCTTCTCTCCTTCCAAAGTAGTATCTCTCTTCAGACTAGGGTTTGTATGGGGCGGATTTGCCTTCTCCTATTTCGGATTGGAAAAGCTGATTTTTCTGCTCCGGTCCCGGTCTGGCGAAGTGAACTTCGCTTCACTGTCCTCGAACGTGCCAGGAGTCATTCTAAAGCTATCAAATCACGGTATAATCTTACTATGCATAAACCCATGGGTGATCCCGCGTCACCTTACCCCATATAAACCTGCCAACACAACCTAACTAGAGATCCTTACTTCAACCTTGGTCCTTAAACCGTTGAACCCAATCTCTAACACCCCGAATTCATTATAAGCCCCAAATCTCACATCTACACACAGTACAAGCCTGAACAAGCTGTATTAGGCTATAACCATAAACCCCAAGATGAAATCGCATGATACGCCCCATCACTCGGACAATCACAGTAGGAACTGCTGACCACCACTACTGCCTGAAAACAAATCCAGTCTCCTATCGATTATAGCCTCATTTAAAACCTTCATACCCCGCCGATGATGAAAGAAACACACATAACCTCTTAACCACTCATCTGATCAATAATCCAAGAAACTCACTAGTCTGACCAGGGCCATTTTGTCCGAATCCTCAGCAAACATAGTATTATTCTTCCAAACCTTCCTCATCCCATTACCATAGTGCCGTTCTCAAGTCTAGAAACATCATCTCAGCCATTACAAGCAGCCCCACCGACTAGTATCATCAGTAATCATGTGGAACCCCACATAACACAATTCCGAACACCAACAAGTAATAATTCAGACATGACATATAGTCGTAGGAGAGCTAAATAAGAAGACTACCAAATAAGTTAAGTAGACAGGGAAATTTTAGCATTTTACAATGAACTATTTTCAATAAGGTGAAAGCAAAACTACACGAGTTACATTTCATCACAGTACCGTTGTGGCGTGTAACCCGATCCCATCATATCAATCCACATAGGGCACCCCTCGAGCCATAATTCTCGGGCTCTCTGATCGCATGTGCATCAATATCAAGCACCATAAAGTGCACAAAGAAAATGTAACAGTGGGAAAATTATTAAGAATAATCAATACTGAGAAGGACAAGCACAACTATGGTTCAATAAGCAAATCAACATCACGAAGGCCATTTCACCCATAGTGCCACGAAGCCTAAACTGAATTACAATATGCGTGCGAAGAACCATGTAACACTCATAATCCATCATAGTATAGAATAGAGCATATAACAAAAACCAAGGCGCGAATAACATTCATTCCGCCCGATGATATACATGTGGTAACAGTTGCGCAGGAGCAAGCAAATCCGATCCAATACAGAGTATGCATCTTTATTGGGCCTACCAATGGGCCCCCAATTCAACTACGGTCATCTCTGAAAGGATAAATAGCCCTCCAAAAGTCTACAACGACATAACCATAACACACACTATCATCTGGCTAGCTTTGGCCATATTTCATAGTTCACAACCACGAAACAATCTTTTTCTGAGAACTCCAACCTTCAAATCCATGGAACATACGAATCAGCCTACCTGATCCCAACTCTACCGCCCAAATGTCTAACACATCTCTCATATATAATCATCCTACGAGGAATACTTCTATAATTCTTCTGTGTCATATAACAAAATCTGAAGCTCACCAGCAGACTAACCATCAATCTTCCCATCCCCCTGAATAATAGACCCAAGATACTTAAAACTTCCTCTCCTAGGGATGACCTACTAGTCCAGCCTCACCTCCCCTTCCCCCCGAGTCTCGCCACTGAAATTACACTCCAATTATTCTGTCTTGGTCCTACTCAACTTAAAACCTTTAGATTCCAGGGTCTGCCTCCATACCTCTAATTGCGCGTTCACACCGTCTCGCTTCTCGTCAATCAATACAATATCGTCTGCAAATAGCATGCACCACGACACTCTTCATATATTTTCTCAAATTTTAAACTCATGCCAAGATTATATAAAATATTCATGTGGCTCTTTCTAACATTCTCGCCTCAAAACTTAACTCTAATATATTCCTCTTTATGACTCGCTCCTTGTGCCAACTCAAAAATCAAGGTCTCTACAAATCTTTTACAAATCATGTACCCTCACGAACAAACCATAGAGAAAGTAGTCTACACACTCAATATAAGTTCAAGTATATTATAAGGACTCTCAAATCGAAAGAATGTTTCTCACTCTCACAAAAAAACTCTTATGCCACCAAAACTCATACCATAGGCTTACCCATAATGTAAGTCTCCACTAATTTAAGCTCGCAAAGTCTAGGATCAAGTATGACTTTATAGGTTGTAATGTAGGCTAAGGGACGAGTAGAATATATTTGAAAACATAATGACTAACCCTCCTAAGTACTTTAATACACTATATTTCACTTCCAAGCACCTCCTTATCATGACCACTTCAATGTCTTGCCATGAAACCATACACATTTAGGCCCTTCTTCATTAAGCACATCAACATATAGATACTTACTAGCCCAGACAAAGATATAAGAGGTGTTATTTTTTTCACTCTCCTTAATTTGGTATTTCTAGCTAGTACTTTTATTTTTTGTTTACAAGTGCACCTTGTCGGCCTTTCTATGGTACCACTCAAAAGCTACCTAATCTATTTCTTTACTCTTCTAGCTACTTAAGTGCTTTAGGAGGTAAAGGTTTAACAAGATTTGATTACGAACAAAGAGGGTTCGGCTGGTAATATGGTTGCCAAAGAAAAAGTCTACAGACTCAAAAGGGTTGACTACGGATAATATTAGCACTGGTAGGCAGATAGGCTAAATTGTCAATCAAAGAAATCCTATATCACTTCCCAAACTTACAAGACTTAATCATTTCGCTTCCACTCACACACATGACAAGTTCTAGACTAGCAAGGATGTCATAGAGTACACCAAAATCTCAGCTCACACAATGCACTTGACTCACTCAAGATGGCTCAGACCAGACTCTTAATTTAAAGCAACTAGCACCGTCATCATAAAATTTAAGCACACAGAAATTAGTCATAAGAGTCAAAAGATGAGCCTCGGTGTCAAAAGAAAGCCACACATATTTTCAAGGCATATAATTACAAATATCAGGAAGAAAGTACTCAGTTCAAATGCTCTGGACCTAAGCCCCGATATAAAACATATCAAAAGCACAAATTACTCAAGTTTCTTCCCATTCCATTATCAATTTAAAAAAAAAAAAATAATGAAAATCTTTTTGTATTTTTTTTTGGACTTTAAACCCTCAAGAAAACTGTCTAGGAAGTCCATCGTCGGGAAAAGTCCAAAATATTTTTAAAATTCTACCTACAAGAAAAAAAACTACTACCCGGTTCAAATAGTCATCCCTTGAAAAAGAACCGCGACCATAAGAAAAACCAAGAGAGATTATTTCTACCTAATAGTTTTTCAACACACATAAAATAACACAACTAAAATAGCATAGGAACACCCAAACAGTCTCTCCACCCCACACTTAAAATTGTGCATTGTCCCCAATGCACACCCATAAATATAAAAAGGGTAAAAGATACTCCCTGGTAGGCCAAAGGCCAAAGCATTAGCAGCTCATAGGGTACTCAGACTTCTCCCATATTTAGTTCTTTGTGCGGGCACCCCGCACTTAGTTCTGACCATCTTACTTGCTTTTGCTTTCTTCCAACAACCTTGCTTCACATGCTCCTAGAGAAATAAAAAACAACACTACAAGAATAATACAATGATAAAAACAATATAAAAAAATAAAAATAAAAGAAAGCAATGAAGTCGGGTTGCCTCCCAACAAGCGTCCGATTTAATGTCGCAGCGTGACGTAAACTTCTTTTTGTCTCCATCTTGAGCTTATGAACTGAACCCCAAGTTTTGACTCAAGCTTATGATTATTCTCTTGGGGTGGTACAAATTCTTATAAGCTAAAAATTAAATGATTCTTTATGCACTTTTTCGGATTTCAGCTGAGGAGTGTCATCTTGCCTAGACGACTTCGTAAATTTCAGAATATAAGGCACATCTACCTCTTCCGTTGACTCTTTTGTATGCTCATAAGGATCCATTCCAATTTCACCATCAGAACAAAAGGTAGATAAGTGTATGGAATGAAGTCCGGCGCACTCAAATACATAAACTTCAAGATTTTCGACATCCTCAATACAGACCACACTAGAGTCAACTAAATTTGTATTCTCACTGTCCTTGGCTGCCTCTAGTATCATGTCCTCAACATCGAAACTCTCAAATTCTAATTGGTTGGTTTGGTCATATTCTACTCTCAACTCTTCTATTATAATGTCAATTTCTGCCGCTAATTCATGCTCTTCTAGGCTACATTCCACAATGTCAACTTTACAAGGTTCAATTAGTTGACTCAGTTGAGCCTTCAAGTTGCGCATAGTTGCATCTCGCCTTTGTATCTGCAGTGGTTTCTCATCATATTATTCCACAAGGAACTTTAGTATATCATTGATCTCCCTTAGGTCAGCATCCCAAGGTTCTTTATTCCTAGTAACTTCACAAGTAAAAGCAAAACCATCATAATAAGGGATGGGGGAAGATAAAAAATATAAGCATAACCATAAAAGTGACCATCTTTACCAGCACAATCATCACATACATTCCACACATAAGATTGAGTTTGTGCACATAACTCACTCTCGAGAATATTTTGACAATTTTGCCGCAGGTGATTTTCCTCACAATAAGCACGGGATCTAAGGAATTGGTGAGAAATCCAGAAAAGCAAAAATCCCACTCTTAGAATATTGTTGAAAGAGGAGAGCAGGTCTTGGTACAACTATAGGTTTACATTTTTACCCAATCTGGGAAGCAGCATTCGTTGATGAATGGTTATACAACATTGGTCCTTATGAACTAATTGTTCTACACTTCTTACTTGGCGTAGCTTGTTACATGGGTCGTGAGTGGGAACTTAGTTTCCGTCT
>AWOL01S0205029.1:1960-36249 GCA_000715115.1 Nicotiana otophora
CATAATAATCCGTGTAGGCCACCAATTCTCCTACACATGCCACATAGCACATAAGTGAATAGTCATCCTTTGGGCTCTTTATGGCTGCCACATAATGTTTAAGAATTATCCAAAATCATTATTAATTACCAATTTATTTTTAATTAACTTAGAAATTCCCCTCGAATCTAATAATTAAATAATTATTCACATAATTAAGAATTACCTCAAATTACTTAAAATACTACTCACTTTAACACACCTTATACACCTTACTATCATGGTCATGTGATACCTTGTATGGCACTAGTTCATAAATACTGGGTATTTTAGCTCGGGCCGTATTTTATCCCAACATGTCAATCTTCGACGTACAAAAATGCAGGACGTAACATCTCATTTTCGAGCTTTAATTAATTTATTTATCGCATACTCTCGCGTATGAAAGTATGGGGTATAACATCATTCCCCCCTTTGGAACATTCGTCCTTGGATGTTGAGTGATGCACTTATCATTATCATAACTTATATCTCTTGTGAATACCTTAATACTCTCCTTGCCATTTAGGCAATTGTTCTATGAATAAATCCCAAGTCCAAGGTATTCCCACCTGTAGGTCTCTTTCTCATACCACGGCCTATGGTCGGAATTCTTCCAATCTTGTAATTCTTGCTTCCTTCTATCACGTAGCCTGTACGACTCTGACTTTGGAAGTGCACCTATGCGACTCTTCTCTCCTTTTTCCCTCCAGTTTTTAGCCAATCTCTAGGCCTCACTTTATAAACATATACAGAGCTTGACAAGTTTTCCCTCTGGACATCTATAGGCATACTTGAAGTTCTTTGCTCGGTACTTTGTTGAACATGCGAATATTGCTATACCTTATTTCACAGATCCATTATCCATCCATATGACTGTACTGCCATAACTCTTACTTTGATTTATCGTTACTGAGGTCTTCTACCAAATTTCAGCTTACTCTTGTTGCTTATCACATATGTATAAATCTATGTCTTTTAATGCTTCCTCATTACTGTTCATCTTAAGAATAACGACCTAATTCTCATCTCATACTTTGTGACTTCTGTCCATCCATTGTTGATTCACCTCAATATTGATCTACAATATACCACCGATAACTTGAAACTTCTTACGTAATACCTTGCCACTAGGGTTTACATTGCATCGAGGAATATTTGAAGTGATTTTCCTGATCCACTTAGTGGCTATACTGTACGTCAATAAGCGTATTTTATAGCAACCCAATGTGATTCATTTATGTGGGTATTTTAGTCATGTATAATTCATGAAATCCTCTTCAAATCATCACTCAATCGAAGGCCCAAACGTCATCCTTTATCTGTCACAATTACATCCTCATTGTATGTTAGGGAATCATTCCATCTCTTCTAAATGCTACGGGTCTTAAACTCCTTTGAGTTCATTCAGGCTATACTGAGCTTTCTATAACTTAGAGAAACCATCAGCTCTCTTGTTTCATAGGCTTAATCCCGAGGACTTATCCATTCTCATCCCCTTCTCACTCGCCCTTTCTATTCTTTACTCCTGTCTTCCTTAAACCTTGTCGCTTTACCATACTTTAGCTTGTGACCTACACATATCTATTTATACTAATCGCAACCTTCCTTCAACTTGCTTGCATCATAGATTTCCTTGTGCCATTCTGGGATATCAAGCGAGACATCATATCATCTCTAACCCTTCGTTACTCTCTTAATCAGGCTTTTCGATTCCTAGAAACCATAGGAAGGAAGATATGCCACTGACGCTGCTGCTATCATTCCTGGATACTGAATCTCAGCGCTTCTATCCGAAGTATGGACTATTCACAACCTTTTGCATTTGAGTATCTCGTATGTTGTTCACCCTTACCTTACTTACTGTAAAATATCGCATCATATCTTCTATCTCTTTCATGACCTCCCTTCCACATAGGTATAATTCACATCCACAATTTGAATTTCTATTATAATACTTGCACCTCTGGTGCATACACAATCCGATGGTAGCTCAATACTGACTTCTTATGAGGCCGGTACTCTTCTAACTGGCTTTATCGTAAAGACATTATAGAATATGGTTGTTGTACTATCTCTCTTGTACCTCTGATATTAGAGTAAGTCTGCAATGTTCTTGATCACGATTTCTATAATTTTCTGGGTCTAATAATCAGACTCTTGATTTACATGGTTGATGTAACTTTGTAGTTTCCTCTTCCTTCTGATCAACCTTTATGTAGGCTTAAGCTATCTTCCGATGTACGGCTCCTGGTATTAGTTATTACTTTATCCTTTCATAGGCGCTATGGAATATTCATGACACTTTCTTCTAACAATTCAATCTTTTGTCTATGCCCTGGGCTCAATTCTTTATTTTACTTATACCAGAGTCTTCTACGGTTGTATGATTGTCACATATATGCTGCACGAATAATACTCCGAAATCTTACGTGCATTCATAACGTAACTCACTCTGGATCACTGATCGAATAATTCCTTTCGTTCCTTCTCCACTTTCTTTAAATGTAAGCGATTACTTTTCCTGATCGTTTTGCCACTTGTTGCATGTATACTTGGCTTATCTTAGTTCCCACGCATGCCGAAAGTTTTGTGCTACTCATATGATCTCGAATATTACTTTTGATTTTTCTTCCCGTTCCTTAGCCACGGTATGTACCACTTCCTTATGGAGAGCATACAATGTTGATGTGAGACTGTTATTACAAGACCATTTCCTCCTTATGTTACTAAGCTCAGGTTGAAGCCTTCTTCCTTACTTCCTCAACTAGTTTTTCATTGTAGTATTTAGGGAGGATCATCTGATTCTTGTAAAGTTATGAGTATATCACATCGTATACCCGATGGAATATTTGATGTCCTTCCTCGCCTATAATTACCCGTAGTTACTTACCTCCACTCCCTTGTGCTTGTAGGGTTGCTTGTGAGCTGATATTTTGACTGTCTTCCCAGCGAGACGCTCTTTTATTTCCGTAACACTCATACGGTACCTTTAATACCCCAACTCATATCTGAATATTTCTCAAGGGTCACGATGTCGTATCTGCGAGTCATCCCATCATATTATTTCGGCCACTGTGGGCAAATCATCAATGCATACCAGCTGATCAGGTGGTGGTGTGTATATAACGCCATAACTGTTTCGCATATCCCATATACATATAATATACGCATATATAATGCCATCTAGTCATGGGTCAATGTAAATGTATAAATGCATAAAATGCATAAGAAATACGTTAATAAGCTTTTCTCGGAATGTCATAAAAATAATATGCATGTCGGATAAAATTTATCAAATACGTATTTTTCTGAGACCCATAAACAAAAGATATAATAATAATTCACATGGGGAATCAAGAATATAGACACCCCTAGTATTTCTATGAATAGAGGCATTTATGGAAATTGTGTATTTGCTCATTTCGTTCGTGTCGTATAGATCATGCCAAAAGAAAAAAAGGGATAGCCTTAACATACCTGAACCGATTCTCTTGACAATCCTTTCAACACATGTCAATTTCGACAACACGTAATGGCGGATCGAAGTAGGAAAAAATCTGTATGATGTTCTTGAGAAAGATTGTACAGTGCTCCCTTAGAATTGCAAATCCCGTTGCTATTACGCAGTGTAACTTTGTATGAAAAATTTGCACAAAATCCGTCACTTTCCTTAGTTTTAATTCACGTTTCTTGTGAATTAGAAGTCTTAGAGATTCTTGGAATTTTAAAGCTTCATCTGTAAGCTTTTTTTGGCAAACTTATGTAATTTTCTCTTATTTTATGCAGAATAATCCTTGTAGGCCACAAATTCTCCTACACATGCCACATAGCACATAAGTGAATAGTCATCCTTTGACATCTTTATGGCTTCCACATAATGTTTATGAATTATCCAAAATCATTATTAATTACCAATTGTTTTTTAATTAACTTTGAAATTCCCCACTAATCCAATAATTAACCAATTATCCACATAATTAAGAATTACCTTAAATTACTTAAAATACTACTCACTTTAACACACCTTACTATCTTGGTCATATGATACCTTGTATGGCACTAGTTCATAAATAACAGGTATTTTAGTTCGGTCCGTATTTTATCTCAACATGTCAAAGTTCAACGTACAAAAATGATGGACGTAACACCTCATTTCTGAGCTTTCATTAATTTATTTATGGAGTACTCTCACGTATGAAAGTATGGGGTGTAATACTTGGCTTCTGCGAACGGGCTCCTGCTTCTGCGGAAGCTGCGTCGCACCTGCGATTTAGTCATGGGCAGCCTTTTCTCCCACCTACGGCCCTTCCATCATAGAAGAGAGGCCGCTTCTGCGGAAATTCCTCCGCTTATGCAGGACAACTCGTCCAAGCCCGCTTCTGTGATCAAAAGCTCGCACCTGCGGCCAAAATCTCGCAGGTGCAGACGCACTAAAACTGGTGCACCAGCAGTCCACAAGCCAATTCTGAGTCTGATTTCCAATCCGATCCACACCCCCCCCTCCATGAGACCCCATCCAAAACACTCACATATCCACCAACATAATATGGACCCGCTCGCGTGCTCGAAACACTGATATAACATCTAGAAGTGAGAATTGGACACCATAACACATGAATCGAATTATTAAACTCCAAAAACTTCTAGAAACACTTTCGCGCATCAGATTCCTATCAAAATCAACTCGGAATGACGCTAAATTTTGCGGGCAAGTCACAAATCCCCAACCAGAACCATTCTCGGGCTCTAAAGTCCAAACGGACCTCAATAACACCAAAACATACTCAAACCAAATTTAAAGAACTTGAGAATGTGAACATACGACCTCAAAACGAGGATTTGACAGCCCCAATAGGCAATTGACTCCTCCTCATAACCCAGGCTCTCATCTAACTTGACTGTGCTGTATTCTAACACATGCGACCTGTCGGTATGATACTTCCGGAGCATAGACACGTGGAAGATCGTATGAACTCTCGATAGACTACGAGGCAACGTAAGCTCATAAGCAACCTCCCCAACTCGTCTCAACACCTCAAATGAACCTATAAACCTTGGGATTAATTTGCCCTTTTTCCCGAACCTCATGATTCCCTTCATCGATGAGACTTTCAAGATAACCTTCTCACCCACCATAAATGATAAATCACGCACCTTCTGATCTGTGTAACTCTTTTGTCTGGACTCAAATGAAGCCATCTCGATACTGGACTAATAACTGTTATAGTAAGCAAACTCGGCCAAAGGCAAGAATCGATCCCACTGCCCTCCGAAGTCAGTCACACATGCTCTGAGAATATCCTCCAAGATCTGAACAGTCCGCTCTGACTGCCCGTCTGTCTGCAGATGAAAGGATGTGTTGAGCTCTAACCGGGTCCCCAACTCACTCTGTACTGCCCTCTATAAATGCGAAGTAAATTCAGGGCCTCTATCTTATATAATAGAAACAAGCACACCATGCAACCGAACAATCTCCTGAATGTAAATCTAGGCCAATCTCTCTGAAGAATACATGGTCACAACCGGAATGAAGTGTGCTGACTTGGTCAACCTGTTGACAATGACCCAAACTGCATCAAACTTTCTCAAGGTCCGTGGAAACCCAATTACAAAGTCCATAGTGATGCGCTCACATTTCCACTCAGGTAGAACCATCTGCTGGAGTAGGCCATCTGGCCTCTGATGCTCGTACTTAACCTGCTGGCAATTTAGGCACCTCGCTACATACTCAAGTATGTCCTTCATCTGCCGCCACTAATAATGCTGCCTCAGGTCGCGATACATCTTCGTAGCACCTGGATAAATAGAATACCGAGAATTGTGCGCCTTCTCTAGAATCGTTTCCCTCAATCCATCAACATTAGGAACACATAGATGACCTTTGAGTCGCAGAACACCATCCTCACCTATAGTAACCTATTTGGCACCACCTTGTAGTATTGTCTATCTGAAAACCAAATTTCCTTACCCGGATGATAAAGGATGGTAATATCATAATCTTTTAGTAACTCAAGCCACCTGCTCTGACTCAAATTGAGATCCCTCTGCTTGAACAAATGCTGCAAGCTATGATGATCGGTGTAAACCTCACAGGACACCCCATAAGAATAATTCCTCCAGATCTTAAGAGCATGAATTATCGAGATCAACTCCAAATCATGTACAAGGTAATTCTTCTCATGGGGCTTTAGCTGACGTTAAGCATATGCAATAACTCGCCCCTCCTACATCAATACACAACCCAAACCAACGCATGAAGCGTCACAATACACAGTTGACATCCCCGAACTGGAAGGCAACACTAACACTGGTGCTAAAGTCAATGCGGTCTTGAGCTTCTGAAAGCTCGCCTCACAATCGTCGGACCATCAAAACGAAGTACCATTCTGGGTCAATCTAGTCAAAGGTGCTGAAATAGATGAGAATCCCTCCACAAATCGGCTATAATAACTTACTAAACCCCAGAAGCTCTTGATCTCGTTCGACGTGATAGGACGAGGCCAGATCTAAACATCCTCGATCTTCTTAGGATCTACCTTAATACCATCGTCTGATACAACATGCCACAAGATTGCCACATAATCTAACCAAAACTCACACTTGGAGAACTTAGCATATAGCTTCTGATTCCGCAAGGTCTGAAGCACCACTCTTAAATATTGCTTGTGCTCCTCCATGCTACGCGAGTAGATCAAAATGTTATCAATGAAGACAATGACAAACGAGTCAATATATGGCCTGGACACCTGGTTCATCAAATCCATAAACATCGCCGGGGCGTTAGTCAAGACGAAGGACATAACTAGGAACTCATAGTGGCCATATCTAGTACGAAAAGCCGTCTTCGAACACCCGAATCACGAATCTTCAACTGATGGTACCCCGATCTCAAGTCGATGTTATAGAACACCCCTTCACCCTGCAACTGGTCAAACAAATCATCAATACGCAGCAACGGGTACTTGTTCTTAATGGTAACATTGTTCAACTGGAGGTAATCAATGCACATCCGCATAGTCCCATCTTTCTTCTTCACGAATAACACTAGTGCTCCCTAAGGCAACACACTCGGTCTGACGAACCCATTTTCTAGCAACTCATCAAGTTATTCTTTCAACACCTTCAACTCTTTCGGAGCCATGTAGTACGATGACATAGAGATAGGCTGGGTACCTGGAGCCAAATCAATACAGAACTTGATATCACAATTTGGTGGTATGCCTGCAAGATCAGAAGGAAACACATCGGAGAACTCCCGGACCACGGGCACTAAATCAATCGCTTGAGTCTCTGTAGTAGTATCCCGAACATAAACTAGATAAGACAAACAACCCTTCTCGTCTATGTGTCAAGCCTTTAGAAAAGAGATATCCCGACTATCTGCACTGACAGACGAACCCTTCCACACCAATCTAGAAAACTCTAGCATCGCCAAGGTAACAGTATTGGTATGGCAATAAAGGATTGCATGATATGGAGACAACCATTACATGCCCATGATGATCTCAAAGTCAGTCATATCGGACAACAAAAGATCCGCTCTAATATCATAACCACCGAAAGTCACGATACAGAATTGATAGATCTTATCCACAACAACATAATCACCCACTGGTGTGGACATAAAAACAAGTGTCCCCAAAGACTCATGAGGAACAACCAGAAAGTGAGCAAACAGAGATGAAACATATGAATATGTAGACCCTGGATCGAAGAGTATCGAAGCATCTCTACTGCAGGCAAAAATAACACATGTGATGACAGCATCTGAGGCTACTGCATCTGGTCTGGCTGGAAAGGCATAGAACCTGGCTGGAGCGCCACCTGACTGGCCTCTACCTGACTGGCCTCCACCTCTAGGATGGCCCCTACCCACCTGCCCTTTTCTTTTGGGCAGCCGGATGGCTGGTGTGGTAGTTGGTGCTGAAATCATAGGCCGCTGACCCTGCTGCACTGCATTTTCCCCAAATCCCGGGGCAGAACCTCCTCACATGACCAAGATCCCCGTACTCGAAGCAACCTCTCGGTACGGTAGACTGCTGACCTGAAGCCTGACCTTGAATGCCCATAGGAGGAACCCTGAATAGCTGGTGGATGGTAGGGGCTCTCTGGGATAGCGTTAAAATAGGGCCACACTGGACCACCCCAAGGAGGCGACGGTGCTGGATATGTGGGTCTTCTAGACTTACCACTCACAAACTGACCTCTGCCCCTAGCTGAAGCACCACTGAACCCTCCAGAATATCGAAACTACTTATCCCCATCACCTGTTCTCAGCTCCACTGACGAACACCCTCGGTTCTCTGACTTATCTCCACAGCTAGCTCGTACAAGGTCCCCATATCAACCTCTAGGGCCATAGTGGCGTGGATACCATAGTGCAAACCCGCAACAAACCTCCACACTCTCTCTGTATTGGTAGGTAGTATCATAAGTACATGACGATACAACTTAGAGAAACTCGTCTCATAGTCTCTCACCGACATATGGCCTTACTGAAGATGCTCGAACTAAAATCGCAACTCTTTCCTCTGAAAGGGTGGAACATATCTGTCCAGGAAGAGGCGTGTGAACTTGTCCCAAGTCATGGGAGGAGAACCTGCTAGTCTGCCGAGAAGATGGGACTGCTACTATCTACGAGCCCTGCCCTCCAGTTGAAAGGTGGTAAAGTCCACCCCGTAGGACTCCAATATCCTCATGTTGTGCAGTATGTCCCTTCAATGATCAATAAAGTCCTGGGGGTCCTCATGTCTCTTACCTCTAAATACAGTAGGGTGTAGCCTGGTCTATCTATCCAATAGCTTCTACGGCTCGCCGGCCAGAGCTGGTCTGGACTCAGGTACAACTGCTGCAACTGGCTGAGCTCCTCCCACGGGTAGTTCTCCCGAGGTCTGATATACGCCAGCTACATGCTGGAAATAAACCAGCTTGAGTCATAGAGTCCATGAACCGCAGCATACAACCCATGACCTCCTGGAATCCTGGCGCTGACATGAAATCCACTAGGGTCGGCTCCGCTGCATGCACCTCTCGCTGCTTCTCAATAATAGGATGCTCTACTAGATCCACTGATGGTATAACTGCAGCAACTCTAGGATGCCCTCTTCCTCTACCATGACCCGGAGCCCTCCCTCGCCCTCTAGCAAGAGGGGGAGCAGCTCCTCCACGGTCGGGTACCTCTGCTACGCGCGCCCTCACCATATGTTAGAGAATAAGATAAGGATACTTAGCACAACATCAACTGCATGATAGGAGATAAAGAAAGAGTAGTTTCCTAACACCATATAGCCTCTAGAAGATATGTATGCACATCTCCGCACCAATCCGCAAGACTCTATTAGGCATGCTCATAACTTGTGATACCTACGTGAACCTAGTGATCTGATATCATGTTGTCATGACCCAATTTCTCTTATAGACGGTGATGGCGCCCAACATCGCCGCTAGGCAAGCAAATGATGATCTAACCATATAATTGTTCCTTTTTAAAAATTCCAAAGTAATTGAATTTTATTTATTAAAAAATAAGGAGTAGAAAATTTAATAAAATAAGGCGAAAGCAAAAGTAAGAGCAAATGCAGTGAGATAAATACTTAAAACCCATAAAGTCTACTAGCATGTATTTCAAGACCTGGTGTCACAAGTGTATGAGCAACTAGTAGAATATACAAAATACTAAGCTACTGTCTGAAATACAGTAGATAGAAAAATAAAATACAAAAGAGAGACTTTGAGTGCTACAGGACGGACTTAGAAAATAGCTCACCACTAAGCCTCGGGGTATCGGGGGTGCGCGTCAGACTGAATGCCAAACGCACCTGCCTCAAATCCTGCACGATTAGTGTAGAACTGTAGTGTGAGTAGCTAAACAACATGTACCTAGTAAGTATCCAGTCTAAAATCAAAGAGGTAGTGATGAGGGGTCGACATCGACACTTACTATGTGCTAACAATGAATACAAGAATGCTAAATAAGAATAGAAAATGTGGATAATAATATTAACACAATAGCAACAATGATTAAATGATGCTTTAGCTAATAGTACATTCCAAAAGTCTTCCACTAACACATACTAATTCCAAGTAAATCTTAGACAAATAAATAATTATAACCTCTCAATTTATGAAAAGAATATCGAGTGTTTTCGGGCTCCAAGCATTAACACGTACGATTTATGATGAGGTCAGCGACCCGATCCAGAATAATGTGTACACTGCCGAGGTCGAGTGGCACGAACCATAGATGCATTTATTGTACTGCTGAGGCATTCAACCCACTTCATATGAAGAGATAATACTCTATGAACATCTGATTTAAAAGATATTACAAGCCTAATACACAAGGAAACACAATTTCTATTAACGGTCAAGTAACCCACCAAAACTCAAAGTAAGTGAAATTCGGCCTTTATGAATCCTTTATTAAGTTTCAATATAATTTAGGTACTTAAATTAATAAGTAAAGTGCAAACAATACAAGTATTTGATGATTTGGGTCCTAAAACTACCTGGACTTAAACAAAATTAGTAGCAGCGCATGGACTCTCGTCACCTCGTGTATGCGTATCCCCCACAATTAGAAGAAAATAAAAATTTCAAATACCTATGGGGTAAATTCCATCTTACAAGGTTAGGCAAGAGACTTACCTCGTCTCAAAGCTCACTTTCCGGCCCACAAATTCACTCCAAGGCCTCAACTTGGTACCAAACAATCCGAAGCTATCCAAATGTTATATAAATTAATCAATGCACACTCAAAAGTTAATAATTTATCTATTAGAGTAATACCCAACCCATATTGGAAGATTTCTAAAATTCACCCCGGGCCCACGTGCCCGGATTCCAAAACTCTTCAAAGATAATTATTATCCATAACCCCACAAACTCATATATATAATTTTCACCTAATTCCATAATCATTTTCGTGGTTAAATCCCCTTTTTTTATTTATCAAAACCTAGGTTTTTCAACTAAACCTACAATTTCTACACTTTATATGCTAAGAATCTATCCAACAATATAGGTATTAAACTCATCTCATATAGAAATTACTTGCTTCAAAGTGCTAAGAGAAAATCCCTCTTTTAAGAGCTCCAAAATTACCCAAGAGATAAAAGAAATGAGCTAAAACTGCCTAAGTTCCGACATTAAATGAACCTCATTGCCCCATCAATTTTTGCTTATGCATATCCTGGGGCGCATCTGCAGCACCGCACCTGCAGAAAATCCATCGCAGGTATGGTCCTAGACAATGCCACCTGCCTTCGCTTCTGCGGACGGGGCTCCCGCTTCTGCGGAAGCTGATCCAGGCCTGGGCAGCCCTTTCTCGCACCTGCGGCCCTTCCATCGTAAAAGTGAGGCCGCGTCTGTGGAAATTCCTCCTCTTCTGTGGGCCACTCATCACTCGTCCAAAACCCACTTCCATGATCAAAAGCTCGCACCTATGAGCTTGCACCTGTGGCTAAAATCTCGCAGGCACGGGCGCACCAGAACTGGTGCACCAGCAGTCTCCCAAGCCAATGCTGAGTTTGATTTCCGATTCGATCCACACCTAGGGGCCCCGGGACCCCATCGAATAACACNCAAATGTTATATAAATTAATCAATGCACACTCAAAAGTTAATAATTTATCTATTAGAGTAATACCCAACCCATATTGGAAGATTCCTAAAATTCACCCCGGGTCCACGTGCCCGGATTCCAAAACTTTTCAAAGATAATTATTATCCATAACCCCACAAACTCATATATATAATTTTTACCCAATTCCATAATCATTTTCGTGGTTAAATCCCCTTTTTTTATTTATCAAAACCTAGATTTTTCAACTAGACCCACAATTTCTACACTTTATATGCTAAGAATCTACCCAAAAATATAGGTATTAAACTCATCTCATATAGAAATTTACTTACTTCAAAGTTCTAGGAGAAAATCCCTCTTTTAAGAGCTCCAAAATTACCCAAGATATAAAAGAAATGAGCTAAAACTGCCTAAGTCCCAACATTAAATGAACCTCATTGCCCCATCAATTTTTGCTTATACATATCCTGGGGCGCATCTGCGGTGCCGCACCTGCAGAAAATCCATCCCAGCTATAGTCCTAGCCAAGGCCACCTACCTTCGCTTCTGCGGACGGGGCTCCTGCTTTTGCGGACCTGCTTCTGCGGAAGCTGCGTCGCACCTGCGATCCAGGCATGGGCAGCCCTTTCTCTCGCACCTGCGGCCCTTCCATCGTAAAAGCGAGGTCGCGTATGTGGAAATTTCTCCTCTTTTGTGGGCCACTCATCACTCGTCCAAACCCACTTCCACGATCAAAAGCTCGCACCTATGAGCTCGCACCTGCGGCCAAAATCTCGCAGGTACGGACGCACCAGAACTGGTGCACCAGCAGTCTCCCAAGCCAATTCTGAGTCTGATTTCCAATTCGATCCACACCCAGGGGCCCCGGGACCCTATCGAATAACACTCACACATCCAATAACATAATACAGACCCACTCGCATGCTCGAAACACCGATATAACATCTATAAGTATGAATCGTATGCCAAAATGCATGAATCAAATTATTTAACTCCAAAAACATCTAAAACACTTTTGCGTGTCTAATTCCTATCAAATCAACTCGGAATGACACCAAATATTGCGGGAAAGTCACAAATCACCACCAAGAACCATCCTCAGGCTCAAAATCCCAAACGGACCTCAATAATACCAATACCCACTCCAAACCAAATTTTAAGAACTTGAAAAACCCTCAATGTGCCAACCTTCAATATTAAGTGCCAAAAAGCTCCCAGGTCATCCAAAATTCGATCCGAACATAAGGTCTAGTCCAAAATCGTCATACAAACCTACTGGGACCGTTAAATCCCGATTCCGAGGTCGTTTACAATAAATGCTGACCAAAGTCAAACTTACCCATTTTAATCTAATATTAAGGAACTAAATATTCCTATTTCAATTCGAGCCCTTCCAAACCCAAACTAACCATTCTAGAAAATAATAAAAAATAAAAAAACACATACGGGGAGTCTTTTTTAAGGAAACGGAGTTCTAGAAAATAAAACGAACGGTCGGGTCGTTACAAGGGGTGTGAGGATTTTTGCTATTGCAATAGTTTCTTCGCATTTGCGGGGTTCGCATTTGCGAACCCCAGGTCGCATTTGCAGCATTTGAGACTGGACCAAAAGCTGAGGGACGAAACTTTTAGTCTCATTTTCACATCTTTGAACCCTAGACTTGGTAGGTGTAATGACCCGATCGGTCATTTTGACCTTTAACGCGTCGTTCAGCGGCTTGAGGCCTTGAGTAGATTCACTTCATATGACATGTACGTGTGGTCAAAATTGAATTTCGGGAAGTTTGGAGTTGTTTCGGGAGGAAACTTCTCAATTTGGAAGCTTTAAGTTGGGAGAGTTGACCAAGGTTGGACTTTTGAGCAAACGACTTCATAATGGAATTTTTATAATTTCAATAGCTTTGTATGTGATTTTGCACTTAGGCCTATGTCCGAATTTGGATTTGGAATTCCGTAGGACAATTCAACGCATTTTGGCAAAAAGTTAGAAAGTTGAGGTTTTGAAATATTCATAAATTTGACCGGAAGTTGACCTGGTTGATATCGAGCTCGGATTTCTAATCCGGAAATTGGAACAAGTCCATTCTTTCATTTATGACTTGTGTGCAAAATTTGAAGTCATTGCGGATTGATTTGATACGCTTCAGCGCAAATTATAAAATTTGGAAATTTCATAACTCATAATTCGATTCGAGGCACGATTCGTAGTTTCGGTGTTGTTTAATACGATTTGAGGCCTCGACTAAGTTCGTATCATATTTTGGGACTTTTTGGTATGATTTGACGGGGTCCCGAGGGGCTTGGGTGTATTTTGGATCATTGGTTGAGAGACTAGTAAAGTTAAGAAATTTAAAGTTTGACCATGGTCAATATCGGGTCAAGACAATCTATTTTAAGTGTTTTAAGTGCACGATCAGGTCCGTAGCATATTGTATGATTGAAATTCATATATGGTTTGTGTCCGGGAGGTTCCGAATGAGTTTCGGGGTGGTTGCGGATCATTTCGGAGAGGTTTGGGTTTTCTGTTTTTTGGTGAGGCACTATTCATTCGCAATTGTGAACAATTATTTTGGAGTTTACTGTTCATTTTCTAATGCAAAGTTTTTTTCCGCAAATGTGAACCTGGGCAGAAAACTTAAGGATCGAAACTTGGTCATTTTTTCATTTTCGTTTTGGAATTTGGAGCTCGAGTTGTAGGCGATTTTGAGGAGTTCTTCACGACTTTGACTTGGGTAAGTGTTATATATCTGGAATTCATTATATTTCATCATTACATGGTAATATTCATTAATTATTGGTGAATCAATTGGAAGAAAATGAGATTTTTGGCAAAATATTTCAAAAACGAAAAATGAAGATTTGGAGAATTTTCGCCGGGTTCCGAGATGTGGGCCCCAGATTGACTTTTGGGTTGACTTTTTAAAGTGAAATTCAAAGATGGCATTTTAATATCTGGAATCGTTGCCGATAAATTTTAATGATGTTATGTAATTAATTTGGCTAGATTTTAGCCGTCCGGAGGTCATTTCACGTGAGAAGGCTATTTTGGAATATCGGCCTAACTTTGTTAAGTTAAGTCTCATGTCTAACCTTGTGAGGGGGAAAACTACCCCTAGGTGACATGATTGTTATGTGCTACTAGTGTTTGGTGCTACGTACGCATGAGGTGACGAGAGTACGTACGTAGTTAAAAGATATTTATGTCCGGGTAGACTTAGGACTTTGTCATGTAATATTTAAACTATTTAAACTTATTCTCCTAGCTTAATCATTCGAATTTATATATTGAAATTGATTTAGAAACACATGTATATATGTTAGGCCAGGCCTTATCACCTTGAGTTGTTGGCAAGTTATCTGAGAAACGGTAAAGGTTGCATTCACTTTATACTCATGTACTGTATTGTAATCACGTGTCTCGTAATGCGATAAATTCCTTCCTTTCTTATGGAGCGGGCCGAATGCCTCAGCAGTATAATAGATGTATCTATGGTTCGTGACGCTCGACACTCGGCAATGTACATATTAATCTGGATCGGGCCGTACGACTTCGGCATAATCGTGCATTATATCGCTAGCAGTTAGAGTGTTCACAGGATTATCCTTCCACTGATGCCTGACACTTTATATGGTATTTACTTATCCGTTTGATATTGGCACTTGATATTTCTGAGATTTTGAGATAGAATACGAGATTGAGAGATTGATATAGTTAAAAGAGATTTTGGAAGATTGTGTTTGTTACAAATTTACCTCACTACTACTATTGTGCTTCTTATCTGTTTATGATTTACCATATTGATTTATAGGACTATTAGTAAGTGTCGATATCGACCCCTTATCACTACTTCTACGGGGTTAAGCTAGATATTTACTGGGTACGTGTTGATTTATGTACTCATACTGCACTTCTGCACTAAATGTGCAGGATCTGAGTGGTTCATTTGGTGATCGTCCTGGCACGTAGGTACGGCTGTTGAGGATACTTTATATGAGCTGCATTCCAGGCTACGCATCGGAGTCCACATAGTCCCCATCGTACTATTCACCTTGTCCTGTCTTATTTACATTTCAGACAAATGTTTTATTATTATTGTACTCCTTAGTAAATGCTTATGCACTTGTGACACCGGGTTTTGGGATATACTAATTGATGCTTACGGTTCTGTATATTATCATCGCCTTTCATTTCTTTTATAAACTACTAATTTTGTACGTTTCCGTGGATTTAAAAGTGTAAATTTCCTTCCTTATTAAAATTTATGATTCCGAAAGTAATAAAATGAACAACTAATGCGATAGTTTACCGTTGGCTTGTCTAACAGCGATGTTGGGCGCCATCATGACCTATATCGGGTTTTGGGTCGTGACAGTAGGAGGCAATTTTGAAGAGAGATTTTTATCTACAATCATTGGGTAAGTGATTTTGAAACAAAACACATGTATAGACTCGTGGGTTTATGGGTAGTCACATTTACCCTTGGACCCGGGTTTTGATCGGGCGAGCCCGGGGTTGACTTCTGTTGACTTTTGAGGAATTGTGCAAAGATCATAGCTTAAATTATTGGAATTTATTTCTCTTATATTATTTTATGCTATTAAATCGATTTTGATTAGATTTGAGCCGATCAGAGGTGAATTATAAAGGGAAAGCTATTTTAGAGTATTAATATAGCGCTTTTGAGCTAAGTATCTTGCCTAACGTTGGTGGAGGAACTACCCCATAGGGATTGGTTTGTTTGTACTATTTGAACTACGTGAAAGATGTGTACACGAGGTGACGAGTGTGAACACAATTTATATGTAGAAATTTGACCGGCTTAAACTCTTAGGTTCATATGTACATTGATGTTGGGCATCTTCTTATATGTTTTAATGTTACTTTACCCATGTTTTAACCGCGTTTTGGTGCTATTTGGTCTTTAAAATGCTCAATATGCGTTAATTATTGGTTTTATGATTAGTTAAGTTGTATGTGATGATTCAGGATATTTGAAGTGCAAAAATATGAAGAAACGATGCTCCATCTAGTTGGTTCACCCTTAGCAGTGAAGTCGGGAGAAGGCATCCACCTTAGCCTCCGCACCTGAGCACAACAAGGTTGAGGGAAGAGAGGGTGGACGTGAAGCATCCACCCTAGCATCCGATGCTGAGAGGTTCAAGCTGAGACGGACGCGATGTAGCCACCCTAGCATCAATCCCTGAAGTTGATTTGGAAAAGAAAAAAGGGATACTTTGGCCCACGACTTTTGTACGCAATATATAAGTCAAAAACGCCTCTTTTAGGGCATCAAACACACTTTTTGAAGGGGATTCAACCGAGGGAGAGCAAGGGGCTGACATAGAGGCCGTATTTCATCTTCTTCCGCCAACTCACTAATTTTTGTGTTTCTTGGTATGATTCGTTGTTTGGCTACCTTGTCTAGGTGGAGCGAAACTTCATGTTCTAGGGTTGTAGTTCTTTTATAGTTATTATTATTCGAATATTGATTTTTCTTTCTTGATTTATCATATTGGTTTATTTATTCAATCTTGTTCTTAATTATTTGATTGTTTGATCATAGGATTTGGGTAGAGCAAGTTCTTGAACATGGGCATCAGGGAACAGATTCACGGTTAGGATAAACATATACCTAATTGCCTTGCTTGGTTGATGTACAGGAATTATAAATGCGTTCTTTCTTGTTCTAACTCCATAGACTTATAGGTGATAGGTTAGCTTGAATAGGAGAGTAAGAACTAGATAGATTCTTATGAGCAATATTAACCCTGTCAACCAATAAGCTAGATGAATTAGTTATTCAATTCAATTGAAGAATACAATAGGAGTGTTAGATAGCCCATAACCCTGGATCGTTTTCATTACATTGATAACATAATAATCTACGCTTCCTTTATTTAGAGTGCATTATTTATTTTCTTTTTAGTTTAATTAGATTAGAGTCATATACTTCTAGGTTTAACTCTTGTTTAGATAATTAGGATAGTCTAATTTAGTTAATAGTTAATCACAAGTCCTCGTGGGTTCGACACTCTATATTATCACTTTATTACTTGACGACAGCATATACTTGCGTGTGCATTTGGCCGCAACAAGTTTTTGGCGTTGTTGCCGGGGACTTAGAATTAGCTATTTTTCTAGATTAGACTTTTACTTTTATCTTTACAGGTTTTGTTTTTTTCTTTTTGTAAATAGTTTTATTTTAACAATAATATGATTTTTCTCTTTGTGTGTTCATAGTTCTCTCAACATGACATATGTGGATGAAATATCCGGAGGTAAGGTTATTGATGAAGACGCTTGATTGACGGAAGACTTTTATAGCCCGTCTTTTTGGTCTTGTCATGACCTGAAATCTTGGAGGTCTAAATTTGAATATCGGAGTAAGGGTTGGTATTGGGACGGATATTCACGATTTCGGGAATATGCAAAACGACGATATCTTCTCACAAAATTGGTGAATGATTGGTCTAAGGAGAGAGTTGATCTTGCATAAGAAATTGACAAGTTTGGCATGGCTTTGCACAACTTTAATGTATATTTGATTGCAAAGACTGATGCGTTCAATGCCCAACAATTTAATGATGAGTTGTGTGAAGTTGAAAAAAAAATCTTCTAGACCAAATTAAGGAGCTGAAACGAGAATACCAAGTATTAAGACATATTTCTCTTAAGGATGCCAATATTGTGAAGAGTGTTCTAGACTCAAATGAGGGAGTAGATAATGTTATATTTGAAGACTCTGGTGCGTGTAAATATGAGGATGTAAATAGTAATACAATTCCAGAGTTGGGGCTTGTTGGTCATCATTCTAAACATTTTTGATATTGTGTCTAGATGATGACATGCAAATCGAGTCATCTGAGCCTTTGGAGGAGTCAACGAAAGAGGAACAAGGTGTTTACATTCTTGGATTTGTCGTGCCGGAGAGAAAAAATTACATTACTCATCTAAAGGCCGAAAAGTGTAGAGTCAAAAATTTATTACTTAACATAAGAAAGTCGTATAGTATTTGTTTTTGTTTTGTATGGTTATGAGAATGGAAGAGAATCCATTAGAAGTGTGCAAAAGCGAGCTAGATGGTTGGAACTAGTGTGAGGAACCCGCACAAAGGACCAACCTTGGGAGAAGTCTGAGTATCCCGTGAGCTAATACTACGTCGGCCTTTGTCCACTCAGGAAATTTCTTGACCACCCTCGCTATTTTTATTTTATTTATTCATTGGGGACACTGCATGTGTTTAAGTGTGGGGTGGGAGAATTTCTTTAGATAATTAGTAGTAGTATGTTAGTAAAATTATTAACTTCTTATTTTGATTCTAGCTTCTTATTTTTATTTTTTTTAGATGTGTAGTATTATAGTAGTAGTTTTAGTAGCTTAATGTTTTTTTTAAATGTGGAAAATCAGAAAAAATTGTTTTTTTTTTGAAAAATTTGGACTTTCTCCATAGTGGATCTCCTAGACAGTTTTCTTGAGGGATTAAAGTCTAACCAAAAATATTACAAAAAAAAATTAAAAACAGGAAAATCCAAAAAACATGTCTATTATTTTTCTTTAGGAAGTAATAATCCCCCCGTGATTTTTCTTTGTGCCTCGGCTCTTTTTCATGGGATGTAGTTTGAACCAAGTAGTATTTTTTTTAGAGTAGATAATACCTATGGAAAATATGGAGGAAGAATGATGAAACTAGGAGCCTTTGACTTGTTTGATAGTAGCATATTTATTTATTGGCATGTGTAATATCTTCCCCTTGTGTTTGATGCCTTTATATATTTGCATGTCTCGTGACATCTATGTCTCATTTTCTTGACTTGTGTTCACTTTGTGCTTTATGCTTAATATCTTGTGGCTTCGTGAATACTTGCATTAATTTGAGAGCCCGAATGAGACCATCCTTAGTGAGTCATGTTCCATGTGTTGTAAAGTTTTTGTAGTCCAAGAATTGTAATTGAGTCAAGAACTTGCCTCATATATGAGTTGAAGCAAAATTCTAGGTGATGCTCGATTTCAAAAAATGATTTTAGACTTTCTTTGATATTTTAGAGCTTAATTGCTTATCATAAATAAAATATATCCCTAGTTAACTCTTTTGATCCTGTAGACCTTTTATTTGGCACCCACATTACGAGCCTATACCCTTTTGTTCTTAATTGAAACTTTTGATCCTTTTACCTCTTAAAGCACTTCCATGGTAAAATGAGTGCTAGAAGAAGTGAGGAGGGAATTTGGGTCGCTTTTGAGTGGAACCAATGAAAGGGAGAAATGTGCACTTATTTTGTAAAATAATACACCACTAGCGAAAATTTTACAAAATGAAAAAACAAAAGAAGAGAAAATTCTGGAAAAAAGAAAAAAAAAATATAGATAAATAAATTGTTGTCTTGTTCTTGCTATCGGTATGTAAATTAAGGTAGTGCGTAAAGAAAGAGGAAATATTTTTGCGTTGTGATCTTGTTTGTGAAACTGAAATGGTGTTGAAGAAGATGCGCTTAAAGTTTATCATGTGATGTGTTAAAGTGCTTAGGAGGGTTAGCCACTATTCCTAAAATATATCCTACCCATCCCTTATCCCACATTATAACCATGAAAAAAGTCCTAATTGATTTTAGATCGAGCGGGCCTACATTAGTAGATGTTTACATTATGGGAAAGCCTATGGTACCAATTGAGTGCATGTGCCTTCTTTGTGAGAGTGAGCAATTTCTTTTATATATGTGAGGTCCTTAAATTATATTTGATCATGAGATTTGAATGTGTGGATTCAACTCACTCTCCTTGATTTTATTGTGAGTATGTAACGATCCGGCTGTTTGTTTTGAGTGTATTAGCCTCGATCCCCTATTTACTACTTTTTCCGTATCGTTTTCTGCTTATGTGACTTTTCGGGAGGTTTTGTTGTGGTTTTGGATTGATTTGGGATACTTAGTCTCTAAAACGGAAGGTTAAGTCTTAGAATTTGGACCATAGTTGGAACTGTGTAAAGACGACTCCAGAATGGAGTTTTGTCGGTTCCGTTAGCTCCATTGGGTGATTTTGGTCCTAGGAGCGTGTTCGGAATGTGAATTGGAGGTCTGCAGCTAATTTAGGGTTGAAATGGCGAAAGTTAAATTTTTGTGAAGTTTGATTGGAAGTGGACTTTTTGATATCGGGGTCGCATTCTGATTCCGGAAGTTGGAGTGGGTCCGTANTGTGCACTTATTTTGTAAAATAATACACCACTAGCGAAAATTTAAAAAAATAAAAAAAAAGAAGAGAAAATTCTGGAAAAAAGAAAAAACAATATAGATGAATAAATTGTTGTCTTGTTCTTGCTATTGGTATGTAAATTAAGGTAGTGCATAAAGAAAGAGGGAATATTTTTTGGGTTGTGATTTTGTTTGTGAAACTGAAGTAGTGTTGAAGAAGATGCGCTTAAAGTTTATTATCCGTTGTGTTAAAATGCTTAGGAGGGTTAGCCACTTTTCTTAAAATATATCCTACCCGTCCCTTAGCCCACATTATAACCATGAAAAAAGTCCTAATTGATTTTAGATCGAGCGGGCCTACATTAGTAGAGGTTTACATTATGGGCAAGCCTATGGTACCAATTGAGTGCATGTGACTTCTTTGTGAGAGTGAGCGATTTCTTTTATATATGTGAGGTCCTTAAATTATATTTGATCATGAGATTTGAATGTGTGGATTCAATTCACTCTCCTTGATTTTATTGTGAGTGTGTAACGATCCGGCCGTTCGTTTTGAGTGTATTAGCCTCGATCCCCTATTTACTACTTTTTCCGTATCGTTTTCTGCTTATGTGACTTTACGGGAGATTTTGATGTGGTTTCAGATTGATTTGGGACACTTAGTCTCTAAAACGGAAGGTTAAGTCTTAGGATTTGGACCATAGTTAGAACTGTGTAAAGACGACTCCGGAATGGAGTTTTGTCGGGTCCGTTGGATGATTTTGGACCTAGGTGCATGTCCGGAATGTGAATTGGAGGTCTGCAGCTGATTTAGGGTTGAAATGGCGAAAGTTAAATTTTTGTGAAGTTTGATCAGAAGTGGACTTTTTGATATCGGGGTCGCATTCCGATTCCAGAAGTTGGAGTGGGTTTATAATGTTCAATATGACTTGTGTGCAAAATGTGAGGTCAATCGGACGTGATTTGATAGGTTTCGACATCGGTTGTAGAAGTTTGAAGTTTCAAAGTTCATTAAGTTTTAATTAGAGGGTGATTTGTATTTTTAGCGTTGTTAGATATGGTTTGAGGGCTCGACTAAGTTCGTATGGTATTTTAAGACTTGTTGGTATGTTTGGTTGAGGTCCCGGGGAGCTCGGGTGTGTTTCGAATGCTTAACGGATTGAATTTGGACTTATTCAAATTGCTGAAGTTTTCTGGTTTCTGGTGTTATCGCACCTGTGGTGGGGAGACCGTAGGTGTAGACTCGCACGTGTGGAAGGAGGAGCGCAGATGTAGATTTGGGCATCCAAGGCTAGGTTCGCAGGTGCGGATCTATTTGCACAAAAGTGGCCTCGCTCATGCGTTGGGATGGTGCATAAGAGCGGTGAGGGTCACGGGTGCGGTTCCTTGGTCGCAGGAGAGCATCCGCAGGTGCGGCTCTTCTCTTGTAGATGCGGACCCAGGGGACCTAAGTTAAGTCCGAACCTGCGATGGAATTTCCGTAGGTGCGACATCGCATGTGCGATTATAGGCCCGCAGATGCGAAATCGCTGGGCAGAAAAGGGCTAAGTTCGAGGGTTTTATCCCATTTTCAATTTTGGAACTTTGAGAGCTCGGATTAAGGCAATATTTCAAGGATTTTTCAGAGAGAACTTTAGGGTAATGATTCTTAACTCGTTTATGGTTGTATTTCATTAAACTATAGTTGATTTCATCATTAAATTAAGGAATTTGTGTGAGAAATTTGGGGGAAAAGGTTGGAAGTTCTTCAACTAAGTTTTTGAGTTTTGGTTAGGATTTTGATATCGGATTTGGATAATTTTAGTACGAGTAAACTCATGAGTGAATGTGTGTTCATATTTTGTGAATTTTACCTGATTCCGAGATGTGGGCCCGGGTCGACCTTTTAGGATGATTTGCAATTTTTTTGTTAAATTCTTGATTTCATTAATTAGATTAGTCTATTATAGTTATATTTATGGTATGTAATTGTTTTTAGCTAGATTTGGGCCATTCAGAGTAGGATAATCGAGGAAAGGGCATTCTTACTGATTGATTGAGCTTGGTTCGAGGTATGTGGCTTGCCTAACCTTGTGTGGAGGAAATCCTCTTAGGATTTGGTACTGATATGATATGTGAGCATCATGTACATGAGATGACGAGTGCGTACACGGGATATTTGTTGCAAAACCCGATTTTTACTGAGTGGTAACCTATTTCCATCTTACTTTTGTCATACCAGCATGTGTAGTTATCCTGTTTAGCCTAATATCAAATGTCTGCGTGCTTTAACTGCTTATTTGGACTCTGTGCAGCATGCCTAGTTGATTTCCTGCTTCTCCTTGATTTTTATCAGCCTTAACTGTAGATTTCTTATTGTTAACTATTGTATTTATCGGTTGAGTTATGTGTTTACTTTTGAGACTACGAGGCAGTACCTTGGGGGTTCTCCCTGCATATTTACTTTTGAGACTACGAGGTGGTACCTCGGGAGTTCTCTCTGCATATTTACTTTTAAGATTACGAGGCGGTACCTCAGGAGATCCCCTGTTATTTAACCCTGCTAACTCAAGGCATCGGCCACCAAGTTAGTGTCGATTTGTAGAGGGTTTCTTATCTATTGCAGCACCTATGACCAGGCTGACCTAGAAGGGTGCTCCGTTCAGGTGGACAGAGGAGTGTGAGGAGAGCTTTCAGAAGCTCAAGACAGCTTTGACTATAGCCCTGGTATTGGTATTTCCTACAAGTTCAGGATCTTATACTGTATATTGTGATGCGTCGTGGATTGGTCTCAGCGCGGTGTTGATGCATGACAGTAGGGTGATTGCCTATGCGTCCAGACAGCTGAAGGTGCATGAAAAGAACTATCATGTCCACGACCTTGACTTAGCAGCTATTGTTCATGCCTTGAAGATTTGGCGGCACTATTTGTACAGTGTCCCTTGTGAGATCTACACCGATCACCGGAGTTAGCAACATTTATTCAAACAGAAGGATCTTAACTTGCGTCAGCGGAGGTGGTTGGAGCTGCTTAAGGATTATGATATCACCATTTTGTACCATCCCGGGAAGGCCAATATGGTGGTTGATGCCTTGAGTCGCCGGCGGAGAGTTTGGGGAGCTTAGCATATCTACCAGCAGAAGAAAGGCCATTGGCGTTGGATGTTCAAGCCTTAGAGAACCAGTTTGTTAGATTAGATATTTCTGACCCGAGTCGAGTGTTGGCTTGTGTGGTCTCTCGGCCTTCTCTTTTATGATCGTATTAGGGAGCGTCAGTATGATGACCCCCATCTGCTTGTCCTTAAGGACACGGTTCAGCATGGTGATGCTAAGGATGTTACTATTGGAGATGATGGTGCATTGAGGATGCAGGGCAGGATATGTGTGCCTAATGTAGATGGGTTGCATGAATTGATTCTCCAGGAGGCTCACAGTTTGCGGTACTCCATTCATCCTGGTGCCACAAAGATGTATCGGGACTTGAGGCAGCATTACTGGTGGAGGAGAATGAATAAGGACATAGTGGAATATGTAGCTCGGTGTATGCATTGCCAGCAGGTAAAGTATGAGCATCAGCGGCCAGGTGGATTGCTCCAGAAGTTAGAGATTCTGGAGTGGAAATGGGAGCGGATCACTATGGATTTCGTGGTTGGGCTTCCACTAACTCAGCGTAAGTTTGATGTAGTTTGGGTGATTATTGGTAGGCTGACCAAGTCAGCTCATTTCATTCCTTTGATGACTACCTATTCTTCCGAGCAGTTGGCTCGAATTTATATCCGCGAGATTATCAGGCTTCATGGTGTACCGGTATCTATCATCTCTGANCAGTTTGGGTGATTATGGGTAGGCTGACCAAGTCAGCTCATTTCATTCCTGTGATGACTACCTATTCTTCCGAGAAGTTGGCTCGAATTTATATCTTCGAGATTATCAGGCTTCATGGTGTACCGGTATCTATCATCTCTGACCGAGGTACGCAGTTTACATCACGGTTTTGGAGGGCTGTACAATAGGATTTGGGTACTCGGGTTGAGTTGAGCACACTATTCAGATATTGGAAGATATGCTCCGTGCTTGTGTGATAGATTTTGGGAGTGCTTGGGACCAGTTCTTGCCACTTGCGGAGTATTCTTACAATAACAGTTATCAGTCGAGCATTTAGATGGTATCGTATGAGGTCTTATATGGGAGGCGGTGTTGGTCTCCGATGGGTTGGTTCGAGCCGGGTGAGGCTAGGTTATTGGGCACAGACTTGGTTTAGGATGCTTTGCAGAAGGTTAAGGTGATTCAGGATCGACTTCGCACAGCCCAGTCCAAATAGAAGAGTTATGCAGATCGGAAGATTCACGATGTAGCATTCATGGTTGAAGAGCGGGTCCTGCTCCGGGTGTCACCCATGAAGGGTGTTAGAGGTTCGGAAAGAAGGGCAAGCTGAGCCCAAGGTTTATCAGCCCATTTGAGGTGTTGCGACGTGTTGGGTAGGTTTCTTATGAACTTGTCTTGCCTCCAATCTAGCAGGAGTTCACCCAGTATTCCATGTTTCTATGCCCTGGAATGGCGATTTGTCCCATGTGTTAGATTCTAGCTCAGTCCAGTTGGACAAGGATTTATCTTATGTTGAGGAGCCGGTGGCTATTTTGGACAGGCAGGTTCAAAAGTTAAAGTCGAAGAACATTGCTTCCATGAAGGTTCAGTGAAGGGGTCAGCCGGTCGAGGAGCAACTTGGGAGACCGAGCATGATATGCTTCCTCATCTTTTCACCATTTCAGGTATTTCCTTATGCTCATTTGAGGACGAACGATTGTTTTAAGAGGGGGAGGATGTAATGACCCGGTCAGTCGTTTTGAGTGTATTAACCCTGATCCCCTATTTACTGCTTTCACCGTATCTTTGTCTGCTTATGTGACTTGCCAGGAGGTTTTGTTGTGGTTTTGGAGTGATTTGGGACACTTAGTCCCTAAAACGGAAGCTTAAGTCTTAGGATTTTGACCGTAGTTGGAACTGTATGAAGACGAGTTTGTAATAGAGTTTCGTCGGTTCCGTTAGCTCCATTGGATGATTTTGGACCTAGGAGCGTGTTCGGAATATGAATTGGAGGTCTGCAGCTGTTTTAGGGTTGAAATGGCGAAAGTTAAATTTTTGGGAAGTTTGACCGAAAGCGGACTTTTTGATATCGGGGTCGAATTCCGATTCTGGAAATTAGAGTAGGTCCATAATGTCGAATATGACTTGTGTGCAAAATTCAAGGTCAATCAGACGTGATTTGATAGGTTTCGGCATCGGTTGTAGAAGTTTGAAGTTTCAAAGTTCATTAAGTTTGAATTGGAGGGTGATTCGTGTTTTTAGCGTTGTTTGACGTAGTTTGAGGGCACGACTAAGTTCGTATGGTGTTTTAGGTATTGTTGGTATGTTTGGTCGAGGTCTCGAGGGCCTCGGGTGTGTTTCGGATGCATAACGGATTGAATTTGGACTTATGCGAATTGCTGACGTTTTCTAGTTTCTGGTCTTTTCGCACCTGCGGTGGGGAGACCGATGGTGCGGACTCACACGTGCAGAAGGAGGAGCGCAAATGTGGATATGGGAAGCCCAGGCTGGGTTCGCATGTGCGGATCTATTTGCGTAGAAGCGGCCTCGCTTCTGCGGTGGGATGGTGTGCAGGAGCGGTGAGGGTCGCAGGTGCGATTCCTTGGTCGCAGGAGCGCATCCGCAGGTGCGGCGCTTCTCTCGCAGATGCAGACCCAGGGGACTTAAGTTAAGTCCGCACCAGGTGCGGCATCGCAGGTGCGATTATAGGCCCGCAGATGCGAAATTGCTGGGCAGAAAATGGCCAAGTTCGAGGGTTTTATTCCATTTTCAATTTTGGGACTTTGAGAGCTCAGATTAAGGCGATAATTCAAGGAATTTTCATAGAGAACTTTGGGGTAATGATTCTTAACTCGTTTATGGTTTTATTCCATTAATTTATAGTTGATTTCACCGTTAAATTAAGGAATTTGGTGAGAAATTTAGGGGAAAAGGTTGGAGTTCTTCAACTAAGTTTTTGAGTTTTTGTTCATATTTTGATATCGGATTTGGATAATTTTGGTACGAGTGAACTCGTGAGTGAATGAGTGTACATATTTTGTGACTTTTACCCGATTCCGAGATGTGAGCCCGGGTTGACTGTTTAGGACGATTTTCGAAACTTTTGTTAAAGTCTTGATTTCATTAATTAGATTAGTCTATTATAATTGTATTTATGGTATGTAATTGTTTTTTGCTAGATTTGGGCCATTCAAAGTCGGATAATCGAGGAAAGTGCATTCTTACTGATTGATTGAGCTTGGTTCGAGGTAAGTGGCTTGCCTAACCTTGTGTGGGGAAATCCCCTTAGGATTTGGTACTGATATGATATGTGAGCATCGTGTACGTGAGGTAACGAGTGCGTACACGGGATATTTGTTGTAAAACCTGATGTTTACTGAGTGGTAACTTATTTCCATCTTAATTGAGTCATACCAGCATGGGTAGTTATCGTGTTTAGCCTAATATCGCATGTATACGTGCTTTAACTACTTATTTGGATCTGTGCAGCATGCCTAGTTGATTTCCTTCTTCTCCTTGATTTTTATCAGTCTTAACTGTATATTTCTTGTTGTTAACTGTTGTATTTATCAGTTGAGCTGTGTGTTTACTTTTAAGACTACGAGGCGGTACCTCGGGAGTTCTCCCTACACATTTATTTTTGATACTACGAGACGATATCTCGAGAGATCTTTTTGCATAATTACTTTAGGACTACGAGACGGTATCTCGGGAGATCCCCTGCTTTTTAACCCTGTGTGTTGTACTGCTATTTTGATGTGCTTTCCTTTCTGTTAAATTCCAATCTCTCATTATACTGTTAATTCTCCTACTTTATTTATTATATGCCAGTGGGCCTGACCTGACCTTGTCACTACTCGACCGAGATTAGGCTTGGCACTTACTGGGTATCATTGTGGTGTACTCATGCTACTCTTCTTCACATATTTTTGTGTGCAGATCTAGGTACTTCTTATCAGCCCCTCTATTAGCTGAGGGTACATGCTGTTGAACGGAGACTTCAAGGTACATCTTCCGTGTCCGTAGACCTCGGAGTTCCCTTCTATTCTCCCATATGTCGAATACCTTCTGTACTTCTTTGATTAGACTCTGGTGTATAGAGATACTAGTTTTCCTCCTGTAGCTTGTGACTTATGATGTTCCGGGTTTTGGGAATATTGTGTATTACTAGAGTGTTGGTTGTTGTACATATCGAGCGGCATTGCTACCAGTTATTTAGTTATCTGTTGCAATTAGTTGTTAAGTTTTACTTTCATTTTTGTTATTTCCGCATTTTGATAGGCTTACCTAGTCGTAGAGACTAGGCGTCGTCATGATGTTTTACGGAGGGAGTTTTCGGTCATGACAGAGGGCACATGGTTTCACGAGGGATAGGTAACATTATTAGACTTATCTACTATTTTGAGCGTTCAAGCCATGAGTTCATTGTGACATTGAGTCGATTTTTGAAGTTAGCATATTTGTGAGCATGTTATCTTTGTTGTGAATATTATTGAAGTGTGGCATGAGTTAAAGGGGAGTGTGTGTTGAATGCATATGCTAAGGCTTAATTGTTGCTATCAACCATGGTCATAGTTGTAGTGTGCTTTGAATGATAGGAGCTTAATTTTGTTTCGTCTACTATAGTGATGGTTTGTTCGAGGATGAGCAAAGGTTTAAGTGTGGGGTAGTGATGTTGGGCATATTCTTATATGTTTTAATGTTACTTTACCCATGTTTTAATCCCTTTTTGGTGCTATTTGTTCTTTAATATGCCCAACATGCACTAATTATTGGTGTTATGACTAATTAAGTTGTATGTGGTGATTTGGGATGTTTGGAGTGCAAATATTGGAGAAACGATGCTCCAGCAATAGGAGAAGAGGGTGGATGTGTCGCATCAAACCTTGCAAAAAAGGCTAGTTGGTTCACCCTTAGCAGTGAAGTCGGGAGAAGGCATCCACCTTTGCATCCGCACCTGGGCACAACAAGGTCAAGGGAAGATAAGGTAGACGCGAAACATCCACCCCAGCATTTGATGCTGAGAAGTTCAAGCTAAGGCGGATGCAAAGCATCCACCCCTGCATCAATCCCTGAAGCTGATTCAGAAAAGGGAAAGGGAAACTTTGGCACAAGACTTTTGTACGCAATATATAAGTCAAAAATACCTCTTTTAGGGCATCAAACACATTTTTTGAAGGGGATTCAACCGAGGGAGAGCAAGGAGCCTTCATGGAGGCCGGATTTCATCTTCTTCCACCAATTTAATAATTTTTATGTTTCTTTATATGATTTGTTGTTTGGCTACCTTGTCTAGGTGGAGCGAAACTTCACGTTCTAGGGTTGTAGTTCTTTTATGACTATTATTATTCGAATATTGATTTTGCTTTCTTGATTTATCATATTGGTTTATTTATTCAATAGCGCGCTTAATTATTTGATTGTTTGATCACCAACTGAATATTATCTACAAATCTAGAATTGAACTCGAAAGTGGGAATTCTAGATTGCACATAGGATTGAATAGAGCAAGTTCTTGAACCTGGGCATCAGGGAAAGAATCGCGGTTAGGATAGATATATGCCCAATAGAAGCATCCACCCCTGCATCAATCCCTGAAGCTGATTCGAAAAAGGGAAAGGGAAACTTTGGCCCATGACTTTTGTACGCAATATATAAGTCAAAAACGCCTCTTTTAGGGCATCAAACACACTTTTTGAAGGGGATTCAACCGAGGGAGAGCAAGGGGCCTCCGTGGAGGCCGCATTTCATCTTCTTCCGCCAACTTAGTAATTTTTATGTTTCTTTGTATGATTTGTTGTTTGGCTACCTTGTTTAGGTGGAACGAAACTTCACGTTCTAGGGTTGTAGTTCTTTTATGACTATTATTATTCGAATATTGATTTTGCTTTATTGATTTATCATATTGGTTTATTTATTTAATAGAGCGCTTAATTATTTGATTGTTTGATCATCAATTGAATACTATCAACAAACCTAGAATTGAACTCGAAAGTGGGAATTTTAGATTGCACATAGGATTGAGTAGAGCAAGTTCTTGAACCTGGGCATCAGGGAACGAATTCGCGGTTAGGATAGATATATGCCTGCTTGGTTGATGTACAAGAATTATAAATGTGTTCTTGCTAGTTCTAACTCCATAGACTTGCAGGTGTTAGGGTAGCTTGAATAGGTGAGTAAGAACTCGACAGATTCTTATGAGAAATATTAACCCTGTCAACCACTAAGCTAGATGAAGTAGTTAGTCAATTCAATTGAAGAATACAATAGGAGTGTTAGATAGCCCATAACCCTGGATCGTTTTCATTACATTGATAACATAAAAATCTACACTTCCTTTGTTCGGAGTTCATTATTTTTTTTTTTAGTTTAATTAGATTAGAGTCATATACATCTAGGTTTAACTCTTGTTTAGATAATTAGGATAGCCTAATTTATTTAATAGGTAATCACAAGTCCTCGCGGGTTGGACACTCTATCTTATCACTTTATTACTTGACGATCGTATATATTTACGTGTGCGTTTGGCCGCAACATACATTAAAATGAAGTTGTATTATCATGTTCAATCCTCCATTATAAAATTTACCTTTACGTGTCTTATTTGATCTTGATTATTTCATGTCAATCCTTTATTGCCAAATATACTCTTATATGCCTAAATTGAAGTTGTTACCTGTTTTATTGCCATGGTATCTCCTCCGTAGTTGATTATCCTTAATTGATGTTATTGTTGTCTCTTCCATTGTTGAATTATCCTTAATTGAAGTTATTGTTACATGTTATCTCTTTTATCGTTGAGTTGTACTTATTTGAAATCATTTTTACTACGTTATCTCTCTTATTTTTGGGTTATTCTTATTTGGAATCATTGTTACATGTTATCTCTCCTATTATTGAGTTACTCTTATTTGATATCGTTGTTACACATTATCTCTCCCATTGTTGAGTTATTCTTATTTGAAACTATTATTACTTGTCGTGTCTTTCATTGTGAGCTCGTTCTTCCGTTTCTTTGTGTTTTTTAATGCTTGTGTTGATTTACTTGTCGTACTCTCGTGTTACTATTGTTGTGGTTGTACTCAATGTTGTTGAGACGAGGGTTGTGTGTGGTTGTGGTATTGGAATTGTGTTAAGAAAATATTGTGCCATATGAACACATGTGGTGCAAGTTGTTATATTGTGTTGTTATGTTTTTGACACATGTGATATTGTTGAGAGGATTGTCGGGGTGTTTGCACGTGAGATGTCCGTGCTATTGTTATTATTGATATTTGTACATGTGGCATAACAAGGCGGGCTATATATATGTAGATTTGGGAATGTAGCAAGACAAAGATGGAATATTATTATGCGCGTGTGGCGAGACAAGGCGGGCATTTATTTTATTATTGCGCACGTGGCAAGACAAGGGGGCCATATCGGGGATGAATTGTGATGACTTGTGATGGCCTGGGGGCATTGTTATTGATAATATTTGTGTAGTGTTGTGCCTACCTTGTGTGAGTCATGCATTTTACGTTTTGTTGTGTTGTTTCCAATGTGCCATTCGTTGTCTCTGATCTTACTTGTTGACTAGANTATTATTACTTGTCGTATCTTTCATTGTGAGCTCGTTCTTCCGTTTCTTTGTGTTTTTTAATGCTTGTGTTGATTTACTTGTCGTACTCTCGTGTTACTAATGTTGTGGTTGTACTCAATGTTGTTGAGACGAGGGTTGTGTGTGGTTGTGGTATTGGAATTGTGTTAAGAAAATATTGTGCCATATGAACACATGTGGTGCGAGTTGTTATATTCTGTTGTTATGTTTTTGACACATGTGATATTGTTGAGAGGATTGTCGGGGTGTTTGCACGTGAGTTGTCCGTGCTAGTGTTATTATTGATATTTGTACATGCGGCATAACAAGGTGGGCTATATATATATATATATATATGTAGATTTGGGAATGTGGCAAGACAAGGCTGGAATATTATTATGCGCGTGTGGTGAGACAAGGCGGGCATTTACTTTATTGTTGCGCACGTGGCAAGACAAGGGGGCCATATCGGGGATGAATTGTGATGACTTGTGATGGCCTGGGGGTATTGTTATTGATAATATTTGTGTAGTGTTGTGCCTACCTTGTGTGAGTCATGCATTTTACGTTTTGTTGTGTTGTTTCCAAGGTGCCATTCGTTGTCTCTGATCTTACTTGTTGACTCGAATTGTGATAGAACACTTGCATAAGCATACACTGAAATGAGTCACTAATATCAGTCTAAGAAGATGAACCCTGATGTTTATTGATCCGTTACATGAATTCTTGAATACTTGCCTTCTGTGTAAGAGTTATACTGTTTGCACGTGAGTTGTCCGTGCGGCTATGAGATAACGTGTCCCTCCCCTTAGCACGTGAGTTGTCCGTGCAGATATGAGGTAATAATGGTATTGGAACTTGAGTTGTCCATGCGGTAGTGATTTGTAATGTAGGCACAAGATGCCAACTTATTAGAGTTCGTGATTTGTGATTATGAGGTGTGATACCTTGGGAAATTTCTTGAATAAATCTTGTGTGAAATAGATTATTTTTATTGGGTTGTTACTTGTTTTGCGTTTCTTGGTTTCATCTGACATAAACTGTATTCTGCTTACTTTAGGACGTTATTACATGTTGGCTCCTTGTTGTTAATTGTTGTTCTAGTTTTTATTGCAAGTATTGTAACATTATTCTTACCATGTTTAACTTTTCATTATTCCCTGTTAGTTTTATATTCATAATTGTACAAGTTATTATGTCTAGTAGGTGTCTTGACTGTCCCTCGTCACTACTCCACCGAGGTTAGTCTTGATACTTACTAGTGTCACGACCCAAAATCCCAAACCGTCGTGATGGCACCAAACCCGACCCACTAAGTAAGCCAATTAACTATAAAACACAATACAATAATACTGATGTAAGTCAAAGATGAGATAACTGAATTTATGCAACTCCCTAAAAACTGGTAGTATAAATTATGAGCTTCTAAGATATGAAGTATTAAAAGGTGGTTTGAAATAAAATATACCATCTGTTTGAAGTATACGTAAACAGATCTGAAATACTAAAGCTACCAAGATCAACAAGCAGTTATGACTGAAACGCAGGTACATCTTCAGATCCAGCTCCTGCCGTACGCAGCTACATCAGCATCCAACATCTGCACGCACGTTGTAGAAGTGTAGGATGAGTACAACCGACCCCATGTACTGAATAAGTAACAAACCTAACCTTAGGTTGAAAGTAGTGACGAGCTGGGACGAGGGTCAGAGTCCAACTCCAATAACCAGCAATAATTTATAACAATATAATAAAGATGGTACAAGAAATAACTCAGCTGGTTCACAGTTATGCAAAATAGGCATGCTTTTCAGGTATAACAGTAGATCCCAGATCTTTCACCGAAAACCTCAAAAATTATATGAATAAATTTGAAAACTGTGATTTTCCGCAAAAAAAACCTTTCAACAATAAATAAGATGTTTCATTTTCAGATAGCATGAGGAAAATAAATTTATATGCCTAAATGTCAATATACAGGTGAAATCATGAATGTCTCCAAAACCAGGTAGCATGAGAAAATTCATCTTTATGCTTGTATCTCAAGTATGCCTGTCAAATGCAATCCATCTCAATGACAAACTCATGTACTCATACTCTCAGAGTACTCAATCACTCGGTACTGTACGGGGCAGGTCTAGCCCAGGGAAGATCCATCCCTCAATATAAATATATATGGCAACTTCATGCCTAGGGAACTCCATCCCAAATGTAAATATATAGGGCAACTCCATGCCGAGGGAACTCCATCCCAAATATAATATCCACTGCGCTCACTATGGGTGTGAAAACTCCGGAGGGGATCCTTCGGCCCAAGAGCTATAATAAGTCAGGTCCGGGCATAAATAAACAAAAATATGATGTGGCGTGCAGCTCAATCCCATAAATATAACTCACAATCAGGCCCTCAGCCTCACTCAGTCATCTATCTCTCTAGTCTCTCGGTCTCACAATGTCATGAAACTAGCTCAAAATAATGATATGATGTATCAATAAATAACAACGGAGATTGATATATGATATGCAATGAATGAATATGACTGAGAACGAAATAACAATTTAAACACATAATTCGACAACAGAAATGACCTCAGTGAGTCCCAATAATACCAGCATTTGCCTAAACATCATTTCTAACATGAGTCATAGCTCAGTTTCTCTAACACATGAAAAATACATGGAAAATACAAGTTATTTGACTACACAACTCTACGGAATCGACTGAGTCTCAATTTCTACTGTGCACGCCCACACGCCCGTCACCTAGCATGTGCGTCACCTCCAAACAAATCACATAACACGTATAATCAGGGTTCATATCCTCAGCTCCAAGTTTAGAAGTGTTACTTACCTCGAA
>AWOL01S0205036.1:0-29999 GCA_000715115.1 Nicotiana otophora
ATTGCTTTAGCTTCTGAACTGTCCAACCCTCTTTGTACTTATTGTTCATGATCTTCAATATTTCTAACCTCAGAGGTAACTTGATTAACTTACTTTATATACTTTTAAATATTATATCATTTTTGGTCCTACATTAGTTTGCTTACGATGCATTTTTACGTACGAAAATATAGGGTGTAACAGTTTCATCTCTGCTTGCTCATTTTCTAGGTGTTCCTCGTGAGTCCTTGGGTACCTCTATATATGTGTCCATGCCAATGGGTGATTCTATTATTGTGTATCTGATCTATCGGTCCTGTATTATGACTTTTTGTGGTTATGAGACTAGAGCGGATCTTTTGTTGCTCGATATAACCGAATTTGAGGTCATCCTGGACATAGACTGGTTATCTCCATATCATGTCATCCTTGATATCCATGCTAAGACTATTACCTAGGCAATGCTAGAGTTGCCTAGATTGGAGTGGAAGTTTTCATCTGTCAGTGCGTCTAGTCGGGTTATTTCTTTTATGAAGGCTCGACACATGGTTGAGAAGGGTTTTTGGCTTACCTAGCTTATGTTCGGGATACTACTGCAGAGACTCCAGCAATTGATTCAGTGCTCGTGGTTCTGGAGTTCTCCGATGTGTTTCCTTCTGATTTACCACGCATGCCCACATATCATGATATCGAATTTTGTATTGATTTTGCTCCAGGTACCCATCCTATCTCTATTCCACCATACCGCATAGCTCCGAAAGAGTTGAAGGAGTTGAAAAAATAGCTTGAGGAGTTGCTAGCAAAGGGGTTTGTCAGACCGAGCGTGTCGTCTTAGGATGCACCCGTGTTGTTCGTGAAGAGAAAAGTTGGAACTACACAGATGTGCATTGATTACCTCCAGTTGAACAAAGTTACCATTAAGAACAAGTACCCATTGCCGCATATTGAAGATTTGTTTGACCAGTTGCAGGGTGCCATGATGTTCTCTAAGATCGACTTGAGATCAGGGTATTATTAGTTGAAGATTCGTGATTTGGATGTTCCGAAAATGACTTTTAGGACAAGATATGGCCATTATGTGTTTCTAGCGATGTCCTTCAGCTTGACCAATGCCCCAGCGGCATTTATGGATTTGATGAACCGGGTGTTTAGGCCATATATTAACTAGTTTGTCATTGTCTTCATTGATGACGTATTGGTCTACTCGCGTAGCATGGAGGAGCACGAGCAGCATTTGATGGTGGTGCTTCAGACCATGCGAGAATAGAAGCTATATGATAAGCTCTCGAAGTACGAGTTTTGGTTAGATTTTGTGGCATTCTTGGGGCATGTTGTATCATGCGAGGGTATTAAGGTAGATTCTAAGAAGATCGAGGCAGTTCAAAGTTGTCCTTGTCCTACCACATCGACCGAGATCAGGAGTTTCTTAGGGTTAGCAGGTTATTATCGTCGGTTTGTAGAGGGCGTATCATCTATTGCAACACCTTTGACTAGATTGACCCAGAAGGGTGCTCTGTTCCGATGGTCCAATGATTGTAAGGCGAGCTTTTAGAAGCTCCAAACCGCATTGACAACAACACCAGTGTTAGTGTTGCCTTCTGGTTCAGGGATGTATACGGTATATTGCGATGATTCATATGTTTGCCTGGGTTGTGTATTGATGTAGGAGGGACGAGTTATTGCACATGCTTCACGTCAACTGAAGCCCTACGAGAAAAATTATCCCTTACATGATTTAGTGTTGGCTGTGATAGTTCATACTCTTAAGATCTGGAAGCATTATCTTTATGGAGTGTCTTGTGAGGTTTACACCGATCATCGCAGCTTACAACATTTGTTCAAACAAAGGGATCTTAATTTGAGGCAGTGCAGGTGGCTTGAGTTACTAAAGGACTGTGATATTACCATAATTTATCATCCGGGCAACATTAGTAAAGGTTCTGTGCACGGCTCGAACCATTCTTAAGACCACCAAGCTCTCTCGAATGATTTCTACTCTTTCTGCTTTCGAGCTACACTAGGGGGAGGCAGTCCCTTTTTACTCGTCGATGTGGAAATGCTCGGCACCACCTCCCTTCGCTTCAGAGTCTTAGGCGCATCTCTTCTAGTCAGAGAAGAGTCCAGTTGCAAACATGTGCACTCCTATCCTATTGTTGCTTCTATCACGCTGCTTGTATGAAAAACAAACTTTGCAGAACCCTTTCACCTTATCGATCGTGGTGTGGTTGCGGATACCTTAAGAAGAAAAGCTAGAAGTATGGGAAGTTTGGAATTCATTTTAGCAGAGAAGATGACATTGGCTTTGGAAATTCAATCCTTAGCTAACAGACTTGTGAGGTTGGATATGTCTGAGCCTAGTCGATGTCTTGCGTGCGTGGTGGCTTAGACTTCCTTACTCGAGCGGATCAAGGCTCGCCAGTACGATGATCCACACCTATTGTTTATCGGAGATACATTACTATAGGGTGGTGCCAAAGAGGTTACTATTTGAGAGGATGGTGTTCTGCAGCTCCAGGGTCGCCTATGTGATCCTAATATTGATGGATTGAGGGAGATGATTCTAGAGGAGGCACATAGTTCTTGGTATTCTATTCTTCCAGGTGCTACAAAGATGTATCACGACCGGAGGCAGCATTATTGGTGGCAGCGAACAAAGAAGGACATAGTTGAGTATGTAGCGAGGTGTCTAAATTATCAGTAGTTTAGGTATGAGCACCAGAGGTCAGGTGGCATACTCCAGCAGTTGGTTATACCTGAGTGGAAATGGGAGCGCATTACTATGGACTTCGTATATGGGTTGCCGCATATCTTGAGGAAGTTTGATGTAGTTTGGTTTATTGTCGACAAGTTGACAAAGTCGGAACGCTTCATTCCGGTTGTGACTACATATTATTCAAAGAGTTTGGCCCAGATTTACATTCATGAGGTTGTTCGATTGCATGGTGTGCCTTTTTCTATCAAATCAAATAGGTGCCCTCAATTTACGTTTCATTTTTGGAGGTCACTACAGAATGAGTTGGGGACTCGGGTAGATCTCAGCATAGCCTTTCATCCGCAGACCGATGGGAAGTCGGAGCGGACGGTTTAGATCTTGGAGGATACACTCAAAGCATGTGTGATTGACTTCGGAGGGCAATGTGATCGATTCTTGCCTTTGGCCGAGTTTTCTTATTATAACAGTTATCAGTCCAGCATTGAGATGGCTCCATTTGATGCTTTGTATGGTCAGCGATGTCATTTTCCGATTAGATAATTTGAGCCCGATGAGGCTATGTTATATGGTATTAATTTAGTAAAGGATGCCTTGGAGAAAGTGCAGTTGATTTAAGAGCGAATTCGCACATCACAGTCCAGACAGAAGAGTTACGTGGATCAGAAGGCACGTGATTTATCATTTATGGTGGGCGAGAAGGTTCTCTTGAAAGTCTCACCAATGAAAGGAATCATGAGGTTTGGGAAGAAGAGCAAGTTAAGCCCAAGGTTTATAGGTCCATTTGAGGTATGGAGGCTAGTTGGGGAGGTTTCTTATGAGCTTGTTTTGCCTCCCAGTCTATCGGTAGTTCATATGGTTGTCCATGTGTCTATGCTCCGGAGGTATCATGTTGATATGTCGTATGTGTTAGACTACAGTACGGTTAAGCTAGATGTGAGCCTGGGTTATGAGGAGGAGCCAGTTGCCATTGTTGACAAGCAGGTTCACCAGTTAAGGTCCAAGATGTTTTCGGTGGTAAAGGTTTAGTGGAGGGGTCAACCGGTCGAGGAGGCAACTTGGGAGACTGAGGAGGACATGCGGAGAAGATACCCACACCTATTCAACACTCCAGGTATGATCCTAGACCCGTTCGAGGATGAATGTTTGTTTAAGAGGTGGAGAATGTAACGACCAGACCGGTTGTTTTTCTTTCTAAATTCCCATTCCCCTAACTAAGACTCCCCCGTATGTGCTTTTACTATTTTATGACCAGAGGGGATTGTTAGTTCGGGTTTGGAAGGGTTCGGATTGAAATCGGAACACTTAGTTCCTTAATAGTGGCTTAAAATGGTTAAGTTTGGCTTGAGTTAACGTTTTGAGCAAGCAACTTTAAAACCAGAATTTGACGGTCCCAATAGGTTTGTATGATGATTTTAGACTTGGGCATGTGTTCAGATCAGGTTTCGGATGACCCGGGAGCATTTCAGCGCTTAATATTGAAAGTTAGCGCACATCAGGTTTTCAAGTTCTTTAAATTAGGTTTGAAGTAGGTTTTGGTGTTATCGAGGTCTGATTGGAATTACGAGCCTGGGAATAGTTCTGTATGGCGATTTATGACTTGCACGCAAACGTTTGGTGTTTTTTTGGGTTTAGCGAGTCCGTTTTATGATTTCACACTTGTTAGTATATTTGGACGAGGCCCCGGGGCCTTGGCTGCGATTCGGATGATGTACGGAACATAGTCGAACATGGAACCATGGACAAAGCAGCAGCAATTCTGGTGCATTCGCCCCTGCGAGGAGCTAGTCGTAGGTATGCGCCAACGAGCACAGGAGCGGCTAAGAGTGGACTAGCCAGTGTTTGCAGGAGCGGAGGGAGGTTATGAGTAACATTTATCTTTGAAAATTTCCGGAATCCGGGCACGTGGGCCTGGGGGTGAATTTTAAGAATCTTCCAATATGGATTGGGTAATCACTCTAATAGCTAAAGTATGAACTTATGAGTGTATATTAATTAGTTTATATAATATTTGGCTAGCTTTGGATTATTCGGCACTAAGTTGAGGCTTCAGAGTGAATTTGTGGGCCGGAAAGTGAGCTTTGGGACGAGGTAAGTCTCATGCCTAACCTTGTAAGAGATAATTTACCCCATAGGTGTTTTTAATTACCATTTGCTTCTAATTGTGGTGTCTACGTACGTACGAGGTGACGAGAGTCCGTGCGTAGCTACAAATCAGGCTAAATTCAGGGCAGATTCAGGACCCAATCATGAAATACTTGTATTGTTTGCACTCTACTTGTTAATTTAAGTACTCAAATCATATTGAAACTTGATAAATAATTCGTAAAGACCGAATTTCACTTACTTTGAGTTTTGGCGGGTTACTTAACCGTTAATAGAAATTGTGTTTTCCTTGTGTATTAGTCTGGTGATAGCTTTTAAAGCGAATGTTCGTAGAGTATTCTCTCTTCTTTTGGTGTGGGCCGAACGACTCGGCAGTATAATATATGCATCTATGGTTCGTGTCGTTCGACCCTCGACAGTGTACACATTATTCTAGATCGGGGTGTATGACCTCTGCGTAAATCTTGCGTGATAATGCTCGGAGCCCGATTACACTTGATATTTTAGTTATGACTTGAGAGGTTTAATTTATTTATTGGCCCGAAATTTGTTGGAGTTAGTACGTGTCCGTTGGAGATTTTTAAATTGATTATCAGTTAAAGAATCATATATTCACTACTTGCTATTGTGTTATTATTTTTATTCACGTATTCCATGCCTATCTAGAATTTCTGTATTTTACTTGTTAAACCCTAGTAAGTGTCGATGTCGACCCCTCGTCACTACTTCTTTGAGGTTTGTAACACCCCGGAAAATTTTGAAATACTTAAGTGCTATTAAGAAAGTTGATGTGCGCTAATTATATTATTTTGTGTTCAGACGAGGACTATTAATATGATGGATATCAATTGGATATGATAATAAGTGTATGAGGCATTATAAGTAGCGTGGGGTCTAAGGAGAGCCCTAAGTCTAAGTCAAGTTGGAAATTTCATGATAGACTAATGTTCCAAATGAGTACGAACAAGACCAAACTTTGGACGAACATATCTACATATATATAAAGATTTATGTGATGATCAACCTATCAAATGAAATATCTTTGAGTCTAGTTTCTAACGCTTCAAACCCTTCGTCATTTGGACACTCCTACAAGAAGTTATGACAAAATTACCAAAGGGTGGAAGAATGTGATTCTGCGGTCATATGTGCGACCGCAGAATCATAATGCGAATCACAAAATTGATTCTTCGACTGCAAAATGGTCGCAGACCTGACCACTGCAGCCCAGGTTTGGGAATCGATTTTGCGGTCCATTGTGCGACTCGCATACCCATTGTGCGGTCCATTGTGCGACCACATACCTGAGTTCAGAGGGTCTATTTTCCTATTTTCATAACCCGGCCCTATTTTGATAAATAGGCTTTAGGGCTTATTTTGGGGAAATTATCTCATAAATTTAGAGAGAAGTGAGAGTGTTCCAGAGAGAGGAAGAAACTCAAGTGCTTTTTTCATCAAGATCTTGTCCAAGCTTTGAAATCTAACAAGCAAATCTCACAAGTTCTTCATCTAAGAGGTAAGGTTACATACCCGAGTTTTCAATTTCGAATTTGGGTAGAATATGGTTGATTATGAGCATGATTCTTGGGTATGACAATACTATTTACACATGCATGTACCGATAAGGTTTGTGGGATGAGTTTTGAGCTCAAATGGGTAAAGAATGGTTTGAGGAATGAAGGAAATCTTGTAGAAGAACCTTGTAGTTAAATTTACACACCTAGCATTTAATAAAATGCTCAAATGAGCTGTGACCATGAATAGCTTCCTAATTATGGTTCAATTTTATTATGTCTCAAAATAGATTGGGATTGCTATAATTTTCGGAATGTTGTAGTAATTTAAGGAAAGCTCAAAGTGAGATATGTTGGCTAAACCTCTTTCCTAGATTTGAATCCTATGATGTTCTTGTAAACCTCGAGTTATTCTTTATAAATCAACTATTCCGAATAAGGTTTGTGTTAAAAGGTATATGTTCAAACTGTGTTCTGGATGCCCTTATCATATGATATTATCCTTCGGGAATGTGATCAAAGTATGAGTTGGGCATAAAAATTGTTATGACTCCAAGTAGTGTTTCAAGTGAAGGCTATTATGCCAAATTGTGTAAGAAATCTCAATGTGCTTAAGACTCTTAATTGCTCATGGGTGTACTAAAAGTCGTGATTAGAGATTCTTTGTTGTCAATAATGTATAAAGTTGCTTGAAAGTGAAAGTAGAGAGTTGGGGATATAAAGTGTGGACACCGTGCCAAGAATGAAAGTTATACTTGTAGCCAATAGCGCCAATAAAATGAAATGATGTGTGAAATATTATGAAATGAGCCTTGATTCAACTTTTTCAAATTGACTCCAAAAATAGAATTATCTAAAAGCTTATGTACTCCAGTCAAATCCAAATGTGGTTGTTCTAACTAATGTTATGCTTGGTAGGTATTTCCAATATGTAAAGTTCTCACATATTCATAAGTCAAAATTGTGTATTGCCATTTTTGGGGAAAGGTATTTCAAGTGTATTCTATATAACGATGTTTATTATGATAATCCTTAAAAGTATTGAAATGAAAGTGCGGAATATGATATACGGCCACAGTGCGATAAATGGGGAATAATATGTATGGCCAAGGGAGCCAATGAAATAATGATGTAGTAAGTAGTTGAAAGAAATTGTGAAGTGATATATGGTGTAAAGGTTATGAGATGAACGTATTTGTACTTATGTTTCCAATATGTTATAAGCTCCTACACCCTCATGAGGAGAGACTATCGTGTTTCTAAATATTGTAAATGTTCTTGATGTCCTATGATCACCCATGGCAAGTACAAGTGATGGTATGAACATGAAATGTGGCCATTTGCAAAAATAAGAATTATGAGGTGTTGTATGTCCCTATGGTTTCAATCATAATATGTATGCTACTAAAATAATTAATGTAAATGACTTCGACGTTAAGTCCCCAAGAGCCATGAACTTAGCTAATGGCCTCAAGATGTCAAGTGAGTGAATAACGAGATGAAAGAGAGATGTCCTATACTAAATGACGATGAACCTTAAGAAACGAAATTGGGCCCATGTGCTATTGAAATCGACTTATTGATTTACCATGCATCTGCTAACGTAATGAGTTATGTTTCTCCATGATGAGCAAGAACATGAAGTATTCAAATGATATATGAAATTGCGACCTTAAATATAGTGACAACTATGTCGCTTTGAGTTTATATATGATATTGTGAATGGGATTACACCTCCACCCACATACATTGGGGTGAGGCGGCAAGGACTCTTTGTGTAGGGATTATGGTATAGTGATACACCTCCACCCGCATATATTGGGGTGAGGCGGTAGGGACGCTTTGTGTAGGGATTGTGGTATTGTGATATTATGATACACCTCCACCCGCATATATTAGGGTGAGGCGGTAGGGCCGCTTTGTGTAGGGATTGTGGTATTGTGATATTATGATACACCTCCACCCGCATATATTAGGGTGAGGCGGTAGGGCCGCTTTGTGTAGGGATTGTGGTATTGTGATATTATGATACACCTCCACCCGCATATATTAGGGTGAGGCGGTAGGGCCGCTTTGTGTAGGGATTGTGGTATTGTGATACGCCTCTACCCGCATATATTGGGGTGAGGCAACATGGCATCTTTGTGTAGAGATTGTGGTATCGTGATACACCTCCACCCGCATATGTTGGGGTGAGCGGCCGGACCACTTTGTGTGAAGGTGGTACACCTCCACCCGCATATGTTGGGGTGAGCGGCCGGACCAATTTGTGTGAAGGTGGTTATAGAGGATCCCCGACTTAATACATATAAATTTGAATGGGAGCTCTTAATACATTTGCTTGAGGTTAACGACTATCTAAGCCCTTTTACTGATACCATGATTCATCGTATTCATGTTGTATTTCCATGCCCTTGAATAGGTGTATTTGCATTGTGTAAGTGAACACTGTGAACGATTTATGAGACGCATAGGTGTATAATATGATATGTAAACACTAACGACATTCTATGAAATGTATATGTGTAAACTAAGGGAGGAAGGTGTCACTTCCATTGGCCTTGTTTGTACATTTTGTTACAATTACATTATATTATGTATTCCACGTATAGTTCATATGGCTCAGTTGATCCTAAAAGAAGTTTAGAATGATGCAAGTATAATAAGACTTGAAATGTGATCCTATGGGATGTTTCGTAGTTTCTTGATGTACTTTATTTTCCTCTTATTTGAGCTACCATATTTTCATATGTTGTTTTGACGGCCTTACATACAAGTACTATTCCACATGTACTCACGTCCCTTTTGCCGAGGGCGCTGCATCTTTTAATGGATACATGTATACTTCTACAGGATAATATGGATCTTTGATAGGGATTTTCTTCACTACTCAGCTTATGGTAAGCCCGCTACAGTTCTAGTAGGTATTTGGGTTTAGTTCATTTTATGTATTTAGGTATCTATTGTCATAGAAGCTCCATAGACACTGTGGGTCATGTAATTAAAGATTTGAGTTTTGTCATGTATTTATGTTCACATTATTTACAATTATTTATAAAGTTGTGTAACCATCAGGAGAAAGAATTTATGGGCCATTGATCCAAATGTATTCAATATGAAAGTCGAGATCTAATTATATTTTGGTAAATCATGCATGAGTAATGATGAGAGGTTAATGTGAATTAGGCTTGGTCGACTGAGTTTACTCAGTTGATCCCGGTCGCGCTCCCTGAGTTCGGGGCATGACAAACTTGGTAGTAGAGCATGGTTTAGCAGTCCTAAGGTGTCATGGAGTTGTGTCAGTAGAGTCCCTCTTATCGGTGTATTGCCGTCCACACTTATAATAGGGAGGCTACAACGACATTTAGGAAATGTTGCTCTTCATCTATCCTCAATCGTGCGTTAAGGTTCCAAGCTAGTCTCTGAGTTCCCTTGCTAATACCAAGGAATGTTGAACATCGTGCTACGAAATGAGAAAGTCCTAAGGATTAAAGTAATGACGCACATGACAGGCATAATGTGTGAGGTGCTCAATTGTCCTCATAATGGAGGAAGGAAAAGTCAAGGATACGACCAAGGTAAGCAAGGTAATACAGTTGGCCTCGAGAGTCATAGTTGTTGATTTCATGTATATGGTGCAATGTAGTGTTATCTATGTTGTCTAGGATTGATTTCTTGAGATTCTCTCACAGGTGGATAGGCCCAGTTACAGGGGAAACTCTGTCAAAAATTTTAAGAATTTGTAAAGATAGCCAAATTTTAATGACCATAAGTAAGTTGAGATTTTGGAAAGGAAGTATAAGACCCATGTAATCATAAGTGCATATGCATAATGGTTGGATATAAAAGGATGGTAACTCTATTATTAGAAGTGACTTTTAAAACATTCGAGGACGAATGTTCTTAAAAGGAAATTTTCAAAGTACTTAAGCGCTATTAATAAAGTTGATGTGCGCTAATTATATTATTTTGTGTGCAGACGAGGACTATTAATATTATGGATATCAATTGGATATGATAATAAGTATACGAGGCATATTATAAGTGGTGTGGGGTCTAAGGAGAGCCCCAAGTCTAAGTCAAGTTGGAAATTTCATGATACACTAAAGTTCCAAATGAGTACGTATAAGACCAAAGTTTGGACACACATATCTACTTATATATAAAGAGTTATGTGATTATCAACCTATTAAATGAAAGCTCTTTGATTCTAGTTTCTAACTATTCAAACAGTTCGTCATTTAGACAGTCCTACAAGAAGTTATGATAAAATTACCAAAGGCTAAAAGAATGTGATTCTGCAGTCAGATGTGCGATCGCAGAATCAGTATGCGAACCGCAAAACTGATTCTGCGGCCGCAAAATGGTTGCAGACCTAACCAGTGCAGCCTAGTTCTGGGCATCGGTTTTGCGGTCCATTGTGCGACCCGCATACCCATTGTGCAGTCCATTGTGTGACCGCATACCTGAGTTTGGAGGGTCCATTTTACTATTTTCATAACCCGATCCCATTTTGATAAATAGTCTTTTGGGATTATTTTGGGGCAATTATATGATGATTTTAGAAAAAAGTGAGAGTGTTCTAGAGAGAGGAAGAAGTTCAAGTGCTTTGTTCATCCAGATTTTGTCCATGCCTTGCAATCCATCAAGGCAATCTCACAAATTATTCATCTAAGATGTAAGGTTCCATACTCTAGTTTTTAATTTCGAATTTGGGTAGAAGATGGTTGATTAGGAGTATGATTCTTCGGTATGAGAGTATTATTTATACATGCATGTACTGATAAGGTTTTTGGGAAGCTTTTTGAGCTCAAATGGGTAAAGATTGGGTTGAGAAGTGAAGGAAAGCTTGTAGAAGGACCTTGTAGTTAAATTTGCACACCTAGTGTTTGATAAAATGCTCAAATGAGCTGAGACCATGAATATCTTCATAATTATTATTCACTTTGATTATGTCCCAAAATATATTGGGATTGCTAGAACTTCCGAAATGTTGTAGTAATTTAAGGAAAGCTCAAAGTGAGGTATGTTGGCTAAACTTCTTTCCTAGAATTGAATCTCATGATGTTCTTGTAAGTCTTGAGTTATTCTTTATAAATCAACTATTCCGAATAAGCTTTATGTTGAAAGGTATATGTTCAAAATATGTTTTGAATGCTCTTATCATATGAAGTTATCCTTCGGGAATGTGTTCAAACTATGAGTTGGGTATAAAAAATGTCATGACTCCAAGTAGTGTTTCAAGTGAAGGCTATTATGCCAAATTGTGTAAGAAGTCTCAATGTGCTTAAGACTCTTAATTGCTCATAGGTTTACTAAAAGTCGGGATTAGAGATTCTTTGTTGTCTGTAATCTATAAAGTTGTTTTAAAGTGAAAGTCGTGAGTTAGGGATATAAAGTGTGCACACCGTGCATAGAATGAAAGTTATACTTGTGGCCAATAGCGCCAATGAAATAAAATGATGTGTGAAATATTATGAAATGAGCCTTGATTCAACTTTTCCAAATTGACTCCGAAAATAAAATTATCCAAAAGCTTATGTACTCAAGTCATGTCCAAATGTGGTTGTTCTAACTAATGCTATACTTTGTAGGTATTTCCAATATGTTTTGAGTTCTAATATATTCATAAGTCTAAATTGTGGGTTGCCCTTTTTGGGGAAAGGTATTTCAACAGTATTCTATATGACGATGTTTATGATGATAATACTTAAAAGTAAAGAAATGAAAGAGCGGAATATGATATACGGCCACAGTTCCATAAATGGAGAATAATATGCATTGCCAAGGGAGCCAATGAAATAATGATGTTATAAGTTGTTGAAAGAAATTGTGAAGTAATATATGGTATGAAATGTTATAAGATGAACGTATTTTTACTTATGTTTCCAATGTGTTATAAGATCATACTCCCTCATGAGGAGAGACTATGGTGTTCCTAAATGTTTTAAATGTTCTTGATGTCCTATGATCACCCATGGCAAGTACAAGTAAGTGATAGTATGAACACGAAATGTGGTTGTTTGCCAAAATAAGAATTATGAGGTGTTGTATGTCCTTATGGATTCAATAATAGTATGTATGTTATTAAAATAATTAATGTAAATGACTTCGCCGTTAAGTCCCCAAGAACCATGAACTTAGATAATGGCCTCAAGATGTCAAGTGAGTGAATAACGAGATGAAAGGGAGATGTCCTATGGTAAATGATGATCAACATTAAGAAAAGAAATTGGGCCCATGTGCCATTGAAATTGACTTATTGATTTACCATGCATGTGAGAATGTAATGAGTTGTGTTTCTCCATGATGATCATGAACATGAAGTATTCAAATGATATAAGAAATTACGACCTTAAATGTAATGACAACTATGTCGCTTTGAGTTTATATATGGTATTGTGATTGGGATTACACCTTCACCCTCATACATTGGGGTGCGGCAGCAAGGCCTCTCTGTGTAGGGATTGTGGTATTGTGATATTGCGATACACCTCCACCCGCATATATTAGGGTGAGGCAGTAGGGCCTCTTTGTGTAGGGATTGTGATATTGTGATACACCTCAACCCGCATATATTAGGGTGAGGCGGCAGGGCCACTTTATGTAGGGATTATGGTATTTTGATACACCTTCACCCGCATATATTGGGGTGAGAGGCCGGGCCGCTTTGTGTAAAAGTTGTTATAGAGGATCCCTGATTTATATCTATATATTTGAATAGGAGATATTACTAAATTTGCTTGACGTTAAAGGCTATCTAAGCCTTTTTACTGATACCATGATTCATCATATTCATGTTGAATTTATAAGACCTTGATTGTGTAAGTGAACACTGTGAACGGTCTATGAGACGCATAGGTGTATAATATGATATGTGAACACTAATGACGTTCTATGAAATGTATATGTGTAAAATAAGGGTCGGAGGTGCCACTTCCATTGGCCTTGTTTGTACATATTGTTACAATTATATTATATTATGTATTCCATGTATAGTTCATATGGCTCAGTTGATCCTAAAAGAAATTTAGAATTATGCAAGTATAATAAGACTTGAAATGTACTTTATTTTCCTCTTATTTCAGTTACCCTATTTTCATATGTTGTTTTGGCTGCCTTACATACAAGTTATATTCCACATGTACTCACGTCCCTTTTGCCGGGGGCGCTGCATCTCTTTATGGATGCAGATATATTTCTACAGGATGATATGGATCTTTGATAGGGATTTTCTTCACTACTCATCTTATGGTAAGCCCGCTACAGTTCTAGTGGGTGTTTGGGTCTAGTTCATTTAATGTATTTAGGTATCTATTGTCATAGAAGCTCCATGTACACTGTGGGTCATGTAATTAGAGATTTGAGTTTTGTCATGTATTTATGTTCACAGTATTTACAGCTATTTATAAAGTTGTGTAACCATCAGGAGAAAGAATTTATGGGCCATTCAGCCAAATGTATTCAATATGAAAGTCAAGATCTAATTATGTTATGGTAAATCATGCATGAGTAATGATGAGAGGTTAATGTAAATTAGTCTTGCTCGACTGGGATTACTCGGTTGAGCGTCGGTCGCTCTCCCTGAGTTCAGGACGTGACAAGGTTAGACTGGATACTTACTGGGTACATGTTGTTTATGTACTCACACTACACTTCTGCACCAACCGTGCAGGATCTAAGGCAGGTGCATCTGGCATTCATTCAGGCGTGCACCCTTGTTACCCTGAGGCATAGTGGTGAGCTGATCTTTGAGTTCATTCTGCAGCACCCGCAGTCTCTCTTTTTTGTTTACTTTCTGTCTATCTTATTTTAGACAATAGCATAGGTATTTTGGATATTCTACTAGTTGCTCATACACTTGTGACACCTGGTCTTGGAAACATGCTAGGAGACACTTCATGGTTTTGAGTATTTATTTCTCTGTATTTTCTCTTTCATTAGTATAAGCCTTACTTTACTATAATTTTCCACTTCTCCTCTACTTAATAAATAAAAATCAATCACTTTGGAATTATTAAAAGAATAAACACATGACTAGTTCATTGTTGGTTTGCCCAGTGGCAACGTTGGACACCATCACGGTCTATAGAAGAAATAGGGTTGTGACACTTTACAGTCCAATTAGTTATTCTTCAAGAATTTTGTCAATCAATAGTTGGCATTGTGCTACATCCAGCCTTTTGGAGCTTAATGGCACTCCAAGGTACTTAAAAGGCAAGATACCAACAGAGAAACCAAGTTGTTGTTCTATCTCATGTTGCACATGATTAGGCACTCCTCCAAAGTATATACTACTTTTCTTATGTTAGCTATCAAACCTGATGCCTTGGAAAACTATTGAAAATGATCAATTAGCAGCTTAGCTGATACCATATCACCTCTGCAGACATGAGGAGGTCATCAGCAAAACCTAGTTGTATTATGCCCAGCTTTTCACATCTACGATGATAATTGAAGTTCGAATCCCCCTTTAGTGTTCTTAGCAATCTAGTAAGATACTACATGGCAAGTACAAATAAGTATGGGGATAATGGATCACCCTGCCTGAACCCCTTTTAGCTTCAAATGGTGGTGGTGGATTTCCATTTATAACTAGTGAGTAGGAATTTGTTCTCATGCATCTTCTAATCCATATGATGAACCTTTCTTGAAAATTCATATGTGACAAGATCTGCTCCAGAAAAACACATTCCAATGAGTATATGCTTTTTGCATGTCCACTTTGATCATAATCCTTGGTGTCACTCCTTTTCTCCCATATCCTTTAATGATTTCATGGCTTAGAACCACCTTATCATGTATCACTCTTCCGGGAACAAAAGAATTTTAGCTGCAATCCACTAATGAATCCATGACATGTTGTAATCTGTTGGTAATCATTTTGGAGATGATTTTGTACAATGTTGTGCAGCAAGAGATTGGTCGATACTCCTTGATAGTGGTAGGGTTCTTTACCTTAGGTATCAATGTGACTGAAGTGCAGTTTATAAGACTATACATATCAGATGTTTCAAAGAACCTAAGTACTTCAGTTGTTACCTCCTCTCCCAGTATATGCCATGTTTTTTGAAAGAATATTGAGTTAAAACCATCACACCCTGGGGCTTTGAAAGTGTTTATCCTTCAGTGCTTGATACACTTCTTATTTTGTGAATGGACTTATTAGTTGAAGCTGTTGAGATCTGCTCAATTTTAGTCCATCCTTCATGATGTTTGGATCGATGGCAGGTAGGCATAGAAGTATGTTGTATTGGAATCACCCAACTTGAGCCATTGGACCCTTGACTTTTGCCTATAAATGCTTTCTTCTATTATACTCCACTTTTCAAGTTGCTTTTTTAGTTCCTTCTCTTCCTCAAACTTTCTTGTAGAGTAGGTGATTTCCCTCATTTGTGCTTGCAATTTCTTCATTTTGTCCCTAATATTCTGAATTTTGTTCTCCACTGCTATAAACTCCTTGATGTTTAAGCTCGGCATGGCTCCTTTAACTGTCTTCTGTTTTAACCATATGTTTATCATGCCTTGTGCAGGACTTTGACTTGACCAACTTCTCTTGACTATATCTGCAAACTCATGATGGTTTGCGAGGCAATTCAGAAATCTAAAAGGATTATTACTTGTGTTGTTGTCCTCTCCAATCTCAATGCTTAGTGGAGAGTGGTCCGAGAAGTATGGATCCTTGATATGGACTTGCAAAGGAGGCATGGTATTCATCCACTGTGCATTCACTAGTGCTCTTTCTATCTTACTATAAACATGGTTATTGGTCCATGTAAATGTTCTTCTAGTGGTTTGATGTTCTACAACCCCACATTCTTCTATGAACCTTCTGAAATCCCTGGTTTCATATTCTTGTACCTCATTTCCTTTTTTCTGTCCTCCACATCTAGGATTGAATTAAAGTCCCCCATTATCAACCAAGGGTAGATCATTAGCTCCTCTATTTCCTTCAGTTTCCTCCATAGGTCTTTCCTAGCCCGGACATTATGTAATCCATACACTGTTGAAAACTGAATGATTATATTAGTATGTTTAGCTTGTATTATCCCATGAATGAGCTGATCATGGATCTCCATGACTATAAATTTGACTTCAGTAGGGTCCCATATTATCCATATACGATCTCTAGTTGTATTAGATCTGTTGGTACATCATTCTCAGCCATAAATTATTTTACTTACCATCTTGGCAGCCTTATTGCTATTAACTCTATGCCCTGATATAGCTATTAAGTTTACTTTATTCTCCTTCAGAATCTCCTTCAACTCCTTTTGCTTGTATAATTTGTTTATTCCCCTGACATTGTGACGATCTTTATGTGGAATGCTGAGATGATTGGGGTCTCCCTTCATTCATACCATAACTACATTGCCCTCTAGTATCTACTTTCACTTTGTCTTCTCTTGCATTGGTTTCTGACAGTGGTCCAAACCCATTGTTAGTAGGTACCCAGCTTGTTGCTATACTAATATTTTTATTGCCTTTGTTTGCAGACCTCCTTCTTGCTTCTTGATATCCTTCATCATCCTTGGGATCATGTTGTTGAGTTGGTCTAATACCCTCTCCAATCCCTTGTTTCTGCACTACCACCTGAGTCTGTGGTTGTTTGATCTGCCAAAGCCATTGCTTGGTCTGATTCTTCTCCCTTGGCTTTTGATTTCTCTCCTTTAGCTCATTTCTTGTCTGATGTTGTTTCTTTTTTGCACAATCATGTCCAACTTGCAAGCAGGACTCACAAAACTCCGGCACCCGGTCATATTTTATTTCCTGTGTAAATATCTTCCCTTGTGGATCCTTCACGATAATATTTTGTGGCGAAGCCTTTGCGACATCCATCTCAACCAGCATTCGAGCATATGCTATTCAGTCAACCTTCGTGTTACAATCATCTGCATACGGTGGGTTCCCCATAGCACTTCCAATGCGACTCAGAGTCTTCATTTCCCAGCAATTCAATGGGAGATTTGGCAGCTTAACTCATAGGGGAATTGTTTTTAGGATCTCACTATTGAAATCAAAGTTTGCCACCCATGCTTTGATGATTACTGGTTTCTTGTTCATCGGATGTGGACCTGATGTTATCACCTTATCGCTTTCTTCCAAGCTATTAAATTGGATTACAAAATATCACTCATTATGGTAGTAGATTTCAGGTTTGGGCGTAAATCCCCACTGACCTTCTATGAATTGTTCTACAGCTCCAATTGAGGGATCATCTCCAACAACATAGAAGATAATTGATGACTTCCTTTTCTCCATGCCTTTCTTAATTTCTGCCTGTTGAATTTCTATAATTTTTTCGCCATTCAGAATCTCTGGAGCTATGAATCTTAGGCCCATTCCCCTGGCAGCAAATCTATTTCCTGCAAACAGATTTACCAAGGTTTATCTCATTTCCCCTCTGCATTTAGATCCAGCCGCTTCCTCGTTCCTATCGCCTTATCTCCTTGATCACTCTCAACCCTAGCTTTGAGTGGGTTGGGAGTTACCTTCTCCCTATTACCCGTAGCTTCAGTTGTAACATTCGTTGTTTTGGTCGCTTCACTTCCTGTTGCTGTGAGAGTTCCAATTGTGGCCGGTGGAGTGGTAACATCCACTTTCTGATTTGGTTACGTAGGCCATGTTTCATTCACTTCCCCCATCTTCTGGTGTTACGATTTTGCATCAGTGAGGCCTAATCCTTTCCTCACCACTTCGATTATCAACTCTACATCTATCATTTGGTTATTCGTTTTCCTCGGCCGCCCTCTCGGCATTTTCTGGTGGTGCGCACGGTAGTTCACTCTAACATGCACCAGGAGAATTTAGAGAGAGAAAGAAGACCTATGTAACACCTTTGTATACGAGACTATTTCATTTTTTAAAACATTTAATATTATAATTAAAAGGAAAATATAATTTGAATTTGGGATCAATTTATTTTAAAATCATGATAAGAACACTCAAACACAGATAAGACCACAAAATTGAAGTCTTATTAGGAAAACAAATATGAGAACAAATTAAAATTTTAACAATACAAAGTAAATATTTAATGCAACTTCTGTTAAGGTTTGATTTATTTATAGAGGTGAAGCATTACCTTTACCTCATGAATCAAGTGTCTTCACAACAAAAGTAGAGAGTAGTTCCACACACAATAGAAATTAAGAACAATTAGGAACTCAAGATAGACAAAATTCACTCACTCTCAGAAATAACATTCACATGCCATAAAATATGAACCATAGGCTTGCCCGTAGTGTACTACTCTACTAATTGAGTTCATTCAGTCAAGGATCAAGTAGGACTTTAATTGGTTGTAATGTAAGCTGCGGGACAGGTAGGATACATTTTGATATAAGAGTGACTACAACTCCCTAAGCACTTTAATACATACAATTAATTGTTAAAACCACACTTATGTCAAACCAATACTCCACCTTCACATCAATTTACATTAACTCCCAACTTCTTAAGCACAAATACATCAAGAGTTACCACTTATCAATAAATAAGTTTCACAACAATATACTATATATACATTTTGTTTTCTTTCTTTTTCAATTTAAGTGGCTCTTAGTTTTTCAAAGCAGTGCGCCTTTCTCCTTATTTCATTAGCTCCACTCAAAAACCAACCCAATCACCCCCACACTTCAACTTTTGCAAAGTTCATTCAATTTCAAGTGCTCACGATGGGTAAATGGTTCAAATAGATGGTTAATTCAAACAAATGGGTAAGGCTTGTAATGTGGGTGCCAAAGAAACAGGATTATAAGCTCAAAGGGGTTAACTAAGATACATAATAATTAGGTGGGTAAAAGCATGTAACTGGCTTAACAAAGAACTGCCTATATCACTTCCAAGACTGAGTAAAACTGCTATTTCGCTTGGCAAACACACGGGCAAGTTCTAGACATCAAATGCAATGCACAGAATAACACAAAATCTCGCACACACATGGCACATAACTCACTCAGGATTAGATTATCAGGATACTCTAGTCATAGCAGTTAAGAAAAGTTAAATCACAAAATTTAAAGTACTTATGCAAGAGTCAAAAAACTGAGCCTAAGTGTCACAACTAAAGCAATCACTATTCTCAAGGCATAACAAAATTAAGAGATATTTCTTCCAGTTTTGCTCACCACACAAGGCTTCCTACTCCTAACAAAAATAAAAACTAACTATACTCGGTTCAAACAAAACCCTTGGAAAAAGAACCGCGGCATAATGAAAAGCCAAGGGAAAATTATTACACTACCTAACAAATGAAAATCTTTTTGACTTTTTATTTCGACTTTAATCCCTCAAGAAACCTGTAGAATGATATCCGGGAAAAATAAAAAAACTTAAATTTTTTATATTTTTTCAATTTTTTCTCAAATATATTTTTCTTCTAACTATAAAAAAACACAAAACAAACTAAAACTAAAATACATACAACATACAAAATATCCCCCACCCCACACTTTAAGTTGTGGCATGTCCCCATGACACACAGTTAAAAAGCATAAGGTAAAGAAAACTTCCTTGAATCTCTAGTCGGGGTCTGAATCAAAGTCGGGCTCTGATCTTCTCGCTCGAATTAGCGCTCACATCCGCGCAGACAGCTTCTTCTCGGCCTTCTTGGGGTACACCCCACACTTGTCCTTTTCAATCACATGAACCTTATCTCTCAAGCTTTCCACTCTACACTTGCAGCTGGCTTCTCCTTTCTAACCCTCATCTCCACACTCATCTTGAACGTCACTGTCTCCTCACCCACTCTATGCATGAGCTTTCTATCATGTATGTCCAATATTGCTCTGCCCGTCGCTAAGAATGGTCTTCCTAATATAAGGGGAACCTCTTTATTTTTATCCATTTTTACCACAATGAAATCTACAGGAAAAACAAATGTATCTACCTGAACTAAGACGTCTTCAACTATCCCCTCAGGTATCAAAGTAGTTTGGTCGGCCATCTGCAAGGAAATTGGTGCGGACCTTATCTCTCCAATATCATACTCCATCTTCCTGTAAATAGATAAAGGCATTAAATTAATATAGGCATAAGAATCACATAAAGATTTATCAAAATTAAGAGTGCCCAACGAGTAAGGTATAGTAAAATTCCCTGGATCTCCACACTTTTGTGGGAGTTTGTTTTGCAAGATTGCGCTGCAATGCTCGGTGAGCTTGACTATTGATGTCTCCTCGATCTTCCTTTTCTTTGTAAGGATATACTTCAAGAATTTTGCATATGCTGGCATTTGCGAGAGCACCTCTGTGAATGGCAAGTTTACATTAACTTGTCTCAGTATATCTAAGAATCTCTCAAACTGCTTGTCCAGCTTTTCACTATATAATTTTTGGGGAAAGGGTAGAGTAGGCATATGCTCTCTCTCAATAGATTCCTCCATTCTCGATGTCTTTTCCTTCTTCTTTTTCTCAGCTCCCTTCTTGCCTCTCTTCTTTTTATCAACTTCACTTTTGAGCTGCTCCTCAACTTTTATTTCAGGTACCATTGAGTTGCTCCTCAACTTCTATTTTAGGTACCACATAGTTTTGGACAGGGGCGGGATCCTTTAACACTTGCCCACTTCTCAAGGTCACATAATTCATCATTTATTTGGGATTCCTTTCTGTGTCAGCTGGTAGAGTACCTGGGATTCTCCCAGAAATTACAGTTGCAATTTTCCCCACTTGCTTCTCCAAGCTTCACAACCATGTGCCAAGTTCTTTTATAGTAGCACCATGATCATCTAGCCTCGCATCCGTCTTGACAATGAAGGACTTCATTATATATTCTAACACATGCATTTGTTGTACCCCCAGGTGAACTCCATGAAAAGTCGAGGTGCTTCTGTCCCATTGCATTAAAGTTATAATTCCCAACAACATTAACTTCCTTGATTGAGGCTTGACACTCATGAGTAGGGTGTCCTCTTCCACATATGTCATACGCTGCATGGGGATCACTGTGTATTGAAGCTAAAGTAAGCTTCCTTATTTCCGTTGCCATGGAATCAAGCTATACCTGCACAGATGTGTTAGCGTCAACTTGGTGAACACCAGTCGTTCTTCTTCTTTCAACAACTTCAGAGGGCCACTGATTTGCATCTTCAGACAACTCATCTAGAATTGTGACTATCTTTTCTGGAGTCTTTTTCATCAACGGACCTCCAACTGCATCGCTTAATGTTCTGCGTGAGGTTGGTGTCAATCCATCCCAAAAATCCTGGAGTTGCATCCAGAGTTCAATTCCACTATGCTGACACTTTAGCACTATTTCTTTGAACCTCTCCCAAGCTTCAAACACAGTTTCAGTCTCGTTCTGACAGAAGTTGTGGATCTCCCTTCTAAACTTTCCCGTCTTCGCTGATGAGAAATATTTATCAGGAATTCTAGTCATCTCATCCCATGTTCTAATCGATGCATTAGGCAAGCTTCGAAGCCAGTGTTTTGCATCGTCTTTGAGAGTGAATGGGAATGCCCTTAAGTAAACTGCATCTTGTGACACACCATTATATTGAAAGGTGTTCATAATCTCCTTGAAGTCCATCAGATGATTGTTTGGATCTTCGTTCATCTTTCCTTTGAAAACAGAGTTATTTTGAAGAGTTTGGGGCAACCCTTGCTTTAGCTCAAAATATTTAGCTGCAACTAGAGGTGGTCTCACACTCGATAAGCCTTGGTTGTAGACCGGTCTGGTATAGTAGCCAAGTGGTTTCCCGGCACCAGGAGTTATATTTTCGATTTGGTCTACACCCACAGGTTGATTATGATCAATTCTTGGAACCCTCTCCTCTTCAAAGAAAAGTTGTACATTTCGAAGAGTTGTCTCCTTAGAATCTTGTGTAGCTTTTTCCCTTTGCCGGGCTGCCTCTCTTGCAGCCAAATCAACATTATCATCATCTCTCACCATAATTTCTTTGGTTGAGGAATTCCCAACCTTTTTTATATTCTAGGGAAGATTTATTTCCTTCCTCAATTGTCGCAGCTGTTTCTCAATTTCTATTTTGTAAGGTAGCACTTCTTTCCTAGAGGATCGAGTCATGCACCAATCGAACCTGTTGCTTGCGGACAATCAAGGAACACCAAACATAAAAGGAGAAAAATAAAATAAAATAAAAAATTCCTGAATAAGCACTACAAACTATTTCTAACACCATTGATTGCCAATCACTGGCAACGGTGCCAAAATTGACAAGTGCAAAACCGACGTATAAACTTAGGCTCGCTAGTCGAATATAGTATAATATAATATTATATCCATACGGATTGGATTTAAACAGTGTTTTCGTATCTTCTAGTTTAATTGCTATCTAAGATTATCAACAATTTAGATTTGTGTGATTTAATACTAAAATTAACTAAAAGTCTAAACTATTGGCTAATGACAATCTCGACAAGAGTAAGCAAAGAAGATATCAAGGGGAGAAAATAAGGGTTGATTGGATAGGTGCTAGATAATTGTCTGGGATTAACTCTAGATATTTCACTTCTAAGGTTCAAGTAAGTTTCTAGAATTCACTCAATTATTAGTTCAAATATTCAGTAGAAACTCCTCTCTCGATTAAGTCTCAACCTCATAATATGAACCAATTTATGCTCGGTGAAGATATGCAAGAATTCGTAGTGGATTGATCTTTAGGAGAACCTCTTTCGATTATCCTCCTAAGTAGGTCTAAACAATAATTCAACTATCCTTTTTCGATTATTAAGAAGAATCAATGAATTCAACCAACAAGATAATGCAAAAACATCAGAAGTTATGCCTCTTTCGATTACATGAACATGTAAAAATAGATGCAACAATTAAAACAACCAAAACGATTCAATACATAAAAACTAGAGTTAATATCCACAAACAAATATCAATATACCAAATCCATCAAACCCTAAAGAGAACTACTCCATAGATATGGAGTAATTCATCACAAATAAGTTTAAGCTAAAGGAAAACATATAATGATCCAAACTCTTGTCTTGAGTGAGGATTGAAGGATGAAATACATGTGCTCTTGCTTCACCCACTTCTCCTTAGCCTCCTTAGGTCTAGATTATGTCAAAAGTTCCAAAAATACCATTTTCCCATGTATATATACCAAGTAAGGTCGGGCCAAAATGAACACACCTTCTCCTTCGTGAAATAGAAGTCTTTTCCGGAAGGGGATGTACGCAGACACGCACCTGGGAATGCTCGCACACTTGGTCGCGCATTTTGGATGGTTCACTGCCTCACATGCCCTGCCAGTGCTCGCCCAGTGCGCGATTGCACACCTGGGTGACGTACGGCTCGATTCTTTGTTTCTCTCTTAGAATGCACTAGTGTCCATTGATCCCCGAACTCGATCCCAACTTAATCCTTGAGCTTTTACTCAGACTTCAAAGCTCTGAAATAGCATGAATTCATACCATAATATCTACATAGCTTGGATTCGCTCCTACAAGGCATAAACACATAATTATTGCAAAACACTAGTGATTAAGGCTCAAACTCGAATAAAGTGTAGTAAATTAGAGTGTGATAAGCGACTAAAACACGCAATTATAGCCTACCATCAATCGCGTAGAACAAAGTAAGCTGCCACAACAAAGACCTATGCGAATGCATTTGGCACCACGCGAACACGGAGAGTACTTCACCCATGGCCACGCAATCGCGTGAATCACTACGTGACCGCGTAGAGCCAAGAGCCCACTTCCCAGGTCCTCCCTTTCTTCACTGTGAACGCGGCAAAGGCCATGCGTTTGCGATTCTCCGGCCAATGCAAGCTTCGCGATCATGGATGCATTCATGCGATCACATAGAACAAAAACCATGACTTCCAATATCATACTTTCGCGATCGCATCCCATCTTCTGCAATCGCACAAGAGGAAACCAGAACTGGAAGAACCACAATTTCTGCAACTCCAAAAATGTTCTCAATGTATCGAACATGGTCTGAATCACACCCGAGGCCCCCGGGACCTCAACCAATTATACCAACAAGTCCTAAAATATCATACGAACTTAGTCGATCCTTTAAATCACATCAAACAACGCTAAAACCACGAATTGCTCATCGATTCGAGCCTAATGAACTTTAGAACTTCTACAACTGCTACTGAAACCTATCAAATCAAGTTCGATTGACCTCAAATTTTGAACACAAGTCATAATTAACATTATGGACCTACTCCAACTTCTTGAATATAAATCCGACCCCAATACCAAAAAGTCCACTCCCGGTCAAACCTTACAAAATCTTCCAACTTTCCAATATTTGCCAATTAACACCGAAATGACCTACAGACCTCCAAATTAACACCCGGGCATGCTCCTAAGACCAAAATCACCATACATAGCTATTCGAACCATCGAAACTCCATTTCAGAGTCATCTTCACACAAGTCAGACTATGGTAAAGTCCTACGACTTAAACTTTCATTTTAGGGACTATGTGTCCCATTTCACTCTGAAACTCACCCGAAATCGACACCAAGCGCCCAGGCAAGTCAAGTAAACACAAAATGGTATAGATGATATAAATAGGGGATAGGAGCTAGTACTCTTAAAAAGACTGACCGGGTCGTTACTTAAGTAGAGTGAAAAAGATACAAGAATTTCATAATTTGGATCCTAAAACTACCCGAACTTAAGCATGATTAGTAGCTACACACGGACTCTCATCACCTCGTGCATACGTAGCCCCCACAATTAGAAACAAATAATAATTTAAAACACCAATGGGGTAAGTTTCCTCTTACAAAGTTAGGCAAGTGACTTACCTCGTCTCAAAGCTCACTTTCTGGCCCACGAATTCACTCTAAACCTCCACTTGGTGCCGAACGATCCGAAGCTAGCCAAATGATATATACATTAATCAATATACGCTTACAAGTTCATAATTTAGCTACTGGAGTAATTACCCAATCCCAAATTGGAAGATTCCTAAAATTTACCCCCGGGTCCACGTGACCGAATTCCATAAATATTCAAAGATCAATGTTACCCGTAACCTCACGAACTCAAATATATAATTTATACCGAATTCCATAATCATTTTCGTGGTTAAATCTCATTTTTATCAAAACCTAGGTTTTTCAACTAAACCCATAATTTCTCCAATTTATATGTTAAGAATCTACCCAAAATGCATGTATTAAATTCATATTGTTTAGAAATTACTTACCTCAAAGTGCAAGGTGAAAACCCCTCTTCAAAGAGCTCTAAAATCGCCCAACAAGTGAATGAAATGAGCCAAAAAGCCTAAGTCCCGACATTAAATGGATCTCAATGCCCTATCGATTTTCGCATCTACGGACATTGGATCGCACCTGCAGAAACTCCATCGCAGGTGTGGTCCTCGCCCAGCTTTGCCAAGTCCGCTTCTGCTGAGATGGTCTGCATCTACGCACGTTTGCCTGCGGATGCCCCTGCTCCTGCGAACCCAGGCCTCCTTGGCCTAGCCAGCACCTGCGACCATCTTCCTCACACCTGCGAGTCGCAGGTGCGGTAAGCTCTCCGCTTTTATGACCACTGGACATCCTGCTCTAGGCCGCTTCTGCGGTCGATGGGCCAGTTTTGCGAGGTCGCACCTATGGCCAAAATGTCGCAAGTGCAAACGCACCAGAACTAGAGCACCAGTAGGTCCCTCAAGTCCAAATTCTGATTCTGATTTCAATCCGGTTTGTATCCTGGGCCCCCGAGACACCAGGACACCGTCCAATTACACTCACACATCCAGCTACATAATACAGACCCACTCGCGCAATCGAAACATCAAAATAACATATAAAAATATGAATCGGATGCCAAAACGCATGAATCAAATTATGAAACTCAAAAACTTATAGAAACACTTCTGCGTGTCCGATTCCTATCAAAGCAACTCAGAATGATGCGAAATTTTGCGTGCAAGTCACAAATCACCATAAACAACTATTCCCAAGCTCAAAATCTCAAACGGACATGGATAATACCAAAACCTACTCCAAACCAAACTTAAAGAACTTGAAAAACCTTCAATGCACCAACTTTCAATATTTAGTGCTGAAATGCTCCCGGGTCATCCGAAACCCGATCTGAATATACGCCCAAGTTCCAAATCATCATACGAACCTCTTGGGACTGTCAAATCCTGGTTCCAAGTTGTTTACCCAAAATGTTAACTCAAGTAAAACTTAACAATTTTAAGCCAATATTAAGGAACTAAGTGTTTTGATTTCAACCCGAACCCTTCCAAACCCGAACTAACCATCCCCACAAATCAAAACACTGTAAAGGCAGATACATGGATTCTTAATTAGGGGTGTGGCAATCTAGAAAACAAAACGACAGGTTGGGTCATTACACGCAGCTGCGGTCAATGACGCGCAGGTGCATCTCCAAAGGCTCAGACTTGTCTTCCGTAGAAGCTGAATTTTGGAAGGGCCTTGGGGCTAAACCGCAAGTGCGGTAGATATCTCCACAGAAGCACTTGCATAGAAGCGCTAAGGGCTCCGTAGGTGCGAGCCTTCTGGGCTTAAGTTGGAAACTCATCTGCAATGATTTTTCCGCAGGTGCGGCCTCACAGATGTGATAGAGTGCCTACAAAAGAGAAATCGCTGGGCAGAAATAGGGATTTGTTTAGGGTTTGATCTCATTTTTATTTTTGGACCTAGAGAGCTCGGTTGGTGGCGATATTTTGGGAGTTTTTCAAGGAAATTATTGGGGTAAGTTATTCTAACTTGGTTTTGGCTATATTTCTGAATCCATAGATATTCTTTCATTATTTAATTAGTAATTGGAATTGAAAATTTGCGGAAATTTTATGAGAACTTCTTAGGCTAATACTTGTGGATTTGAAGGTTGATTCGAGGTCAGATTTGAGTAATTCTTGTATAATTGGACTCGTTATTGAATGGGTATTCGAATTTTGTAATTTTTGTTAGGTTTCGAGACGCGGGTTGGGTTGACTTTTCGTTTCTTTATAAAGATCGTAACCTTATTATTCAAAATAGTTTTCTATAGTTTTTATTTATTGTATAAAGTTGTTTTGGCTAGATTCGAGCCATTCAGAGTTGGATAATCGAGGAAAGGGCTTCCTAGTGGATTGAGTAGCGTGTTTTGAGGTAAGTATCTTGCCTAACTTTGTGTGAGGGAATTACCCTTAGGATTGGTGGCAGTTTGTGATAATTGTGATATGTGAAAGTCGTGTACGTAAGGTGACGAGTGTGTACACGGGCTAAATGTAGAAATTGACAAGTTTTAGCTATGTAGATTCCTTTCACAACTTAATTGAGTTACCTTTACATGTTATATTTTTCATCATTAGTCTATCTTCACATGCTCTACTTGTCTTATCTCTTACTTGTTAATTATCTTCACATGATTAGTTGAAGTTAGTGTTCCTCTATTCCTTATTCATTATTTAACTGTTGAGTTCTTTACTTGAAGTTGTTATTCTTAGAATGTTTTATTGTTAAAATTGGTATTGAGTTATAAGGGCCGGGATTCGCATTGAGACAAAGTTGTGAAGTCGTGAAATACTATCCTTATTGAGTTATTTACTTCCGGTTGTTATTGTTGGGACTCTTGTGCACATTATGGTTGTGCCATGAGCTTTGTTGTGAAAAATACCATTATTGTTGATTTTTTTAGTAAGTTGTGATATTAGGCACTTGAGGTGTAATTTGTGATACGTTGTGATATTGATACGCATGCGGTGGTATAAGATTTTGGGGTTGAAATGCATGTCATGAGATAAAGTGGGGTTGATACGCGTGTTTCTAGTAGGGGAACTACTTAAAGCCACGCGGTGTGATAAGATAAGCTAAAATGCAGGAAGTTATTTTGGAAAAATGATTTTCAAAATAAAATGCAAGGCTCCCACGGTGATATAAGGAAAGATTATGAAATATTTTGTGATTTGAGACTACGAAGTGGTACCTCGGTAGTGACTCTTGTTGATACTTTTCCATTACTTCACTTGTATTTCGTTGCTTTGTTCTGTGTCTTAGCTTTTCCTTGTTTTCTTCCGTGATGTATTATTTGACTTTGTTCCGTGTAGCTAATGTCGTTGTATTTCTTTATTGTTTCATTTCTATTGTTATCATTATTTCACTGTTATATACCTGTTCAGTTTCTCATTTATTCCAATAGGGCCTTGACCCGACCTCGTTACTACTCTACCGAGGTTAGGCTTGGCACTTGTTGGGTACCGTTGTGGTGTACTCATGCTACGTTTCTGGTCATTTTGTTATGCAGATCCAGGTACCTCCTACCAGTCCAGGCACTAGTGAGACGAGCTCAGCTTCGGAGACTTCAAGGTATACCTACTGGCGTCCGCAGGCCTCGGAGTCCCCCTCTATCTTTTCTACTTCCTTTCTATCCTTATATAGACACATTGCTGTATAGGGATGATCTGTACTTATTCGTAGAGCTTGTGACTTGTTATCACCAGGTTTTGAAAAGTTTGTATACTGAGTTGCGAAGTTCTTTTATGATTATTATTGGGTATTTGAGAGTTTAATTATTATTTCAGTTATATTCCGCATGAATGTTAGGTTTACCTAGTCTTAGAGACTAGGTGCCACCATGATAGCATACGGATGGAAATTGAGGTCGTGACAAGTCAAACTTTAGTACTTAGTCTAGAAAGATCCAATGTGGTGAGGCAAACCTCAGCGAGCGAGGACGCTAAGTCCATAAGAGGGGGTGTATGTAACATCCCAGGCTTTAGATAGAGTCCCATATCGGTAAAATAGAAGAGGGATGCTAGGTATATAAGTTAAGAAGCCTTAGATTCTAGTGATGCATTTTAAACCCGTGAGGGCCTAGACCTAGAGCGCACAATATCACTAGCAGGCTCGACTGTTACATGTATTATATAAAATTCTGTGAAAATAGTTATAGAAAATTTAAATAAATGTTAAAAAGATTGTATTCTATGTAAATTCCTCGTTATTGAACTGAGGTCATCTTGACCCAACCTATCTCAACTCAATTAAAGTTGGGCTGACTTTTAGCCCAAATTGATCCATGAGTAATTTTGACAAAATATTTTAGAAATAATGTTTCTTGTTTGATATGTTATATATGACCATAACAAAATAAAATAATCTTATTTAGTAAATATACAATGCATAAAACAATAACGCATATTAATTAAAGCTTGGTAACAGTTGGGTGGGTCGGGCTATGATCCAAATTTTAACCCATCTTGACCTAGTCCATCTCAGCTCAAGTAATTTTTGGGCGAGAATTACCCACTCAAAGTCGGTCCAACCCATTTTGACCCGCTCAAAATTATCCCAACCCACCCATTTGACACTTCTACCTATACTTAATACTAGTGCTAGCTGGAACATATTACATAGAATTCTAGATTATATTGTAATTCATTGTATAATTTAAATTTTAATAAGAATACACACATTAAAAGTATCCTAATCTTATATTATAAACGTATGTTATTAAGAATAAAATGAGATGTTTGTAGTTAAAAATATTTTCAATATATATCTCATTCTTTTTTGAACGAATAAAAAAATATATCATATATAATGAAACGTAGTGAGTATCATGTGGGTAGTAATTTAAGTTATATGCCTATATAATTTTTATAATGAGTGTAATTTCACATATTATAATCTAATATTTATTCTATTTTTTAGTTTACAGGATCATACTTGTAAGTAAAACAACTTAATTTGGTAGTTAGAAAGATTAAACGAATTTTTTTATTTTGTTTAA